>JALJVW010000127.1:1182588-1385279 GCA_024865655.1 Emberiza elegans | reverse complement strand
GCAGCCAGCCCACCACACCACAGGTCCTGAAACATATCGCAGGCCTTTTCCCTTGGAAAGAAAACTAACCAGCCAGGTTCCTTATGTGACTTGGCAGGAGGCAGCTGCCTCCCAGCTCTCTGCCCTCTCACAGCCACAGCTGCCTGGGACGGTGCCCACGCCCTGTGCTGCTGCCTGGGCCCAGCCCTGTGCGGTTCTGGGCTCCTGCTTGATGGGTCCCCTGTCACTGCCCTGTGCCTTTCAGGTCCTTGAGTGCCTGGACTTGAGTGAAGGTGCTGACAGCACACTGGAGATCATGTCAAGGGACCTGCACAGCAAGTGCAGGGAGTGGCGTCGCCTGGCACTCAGAGGTCTTGTGGTGGTCAGCAAGGATCCCTTGAGGGTGAGAAGAGGGCAGCAGCTGAAGCTGCGCGGGAGAAAGGAGCCCCATGGGTGTGCAGGACTTCAGGAGCTGAGGCAGCTGCTCCCAGCTCTCCTGCCTCACCTGCCCCAGTGCTTTGGGTCAGGCCTTTGGCCTGTGGGCCCTGCAGCAGCAGGGTGGGCTTGCAGTGCCAGGGCGGTGTTGGCGGTGCAGCCGTCAATGGCTTCCCAGCACAGCCTTGTGTTCCACACAGACCAGGAGAATGTGCAGTCTGTCTCCAAGCCTTCTGGAGCTGCTGGATGATGCAGATGGAGAGGTTGTCTGCATGTCCCTCTCTGTGTTCACAAATGTGCTCCAGCACAAAGACATCCTGGTATCCAGCACCACTGCCCCAAAGCTGGCTGAGGTACTCCTGCTGCTCTTTGACCATGTAAGGCTCTGTGTCCCCAGCTGCAGACACTGGCTGCTGCCCAGAAACTTGGCCCAGGTGAGCTTGGATAAATTGGTCTAAAGGCCCCATTCTCTTCCCTTCCTCCAGGACAACAGCTATGTGGAAGTGCTCTCCCTTGAACTCTTCTTCAGGGTGATGGGCTTGGTAGTGGATGAGGGAAAAAAGCCTCTTGAGAAGATTTTGAGCCAAAGCCTCCTTCCATTCTTCTTCTCCTCCCATGATAAGAACCAGCACATGGCAAAGATGAGGTTTTTGCGATGCTGCTGGATCTCTGGAAGGGGGCTTGGGTGGCTCCTGTCCTGGTCATCCCCAGGCTGCAACATCCTCCAAGCACAGGGATTTGAGTCCAGTGCCCTGGGCTGTGGGTTCATCTCTAGATCTCTGCTGCTCTCCAGGCTGTTGCAGACATCTTTTGTGAAAAATCCTTCCTTTAGGATTTTTCCCTTCTGAGAAACCGAGAGGCCTCAGAGACAAGATGTAAACAATTGTTATCTGCTGCTGTGGAATGCAACAGGTGCATCTGTGATTGGCTTTCTATGGGTGTTTGGATTTCTTAACCAGTCATGACAGAGCTGGCTCTCGCTCTCTGTCGGAGCCAGCTCCTTTGTTATCATTCTTGCTATTCTATTCTTAGCTAGCCTTCTGAGAACTTCTTCCTTCTATCTCTTTGTAGTATAGTTATAATGTAATATATATAATATATAATAAATCAAGTCTTCTAATTATGGAGTCAAGATTCTCGTCTCCTCTTCATCCTCAAAACCCTGCGTCCCTAAGGGACGATACCAGGCCTCTCAGAAAACGCTGCTTTGTGTGGCCGAGTTCCTGAAGAAGAGGAAGCTCGGGCAGCGGGTGAGTGAAGTGGTCAAGCTGGATAAGGATTGTCCCTCTTGGACATCCTGGCTAGCACCCCAGCACCGCTGGCAGTAATGGGGCACTATCCTGATTTCAGTGATTCAGGACAGTGCCTAAGGCAACCGCCCTGTGCTATGACAGCAGCAATAGCCTTGTCGAAGGACGTGGCTTGGCTTGCAGCTGCAATCAGCAGAAGAAGAGAGCAGACTCCAGCTGTGGTGAATCCAGGTTTATTGGGTCCCAGGGGAACCAACAGCCAGAGACAGGTTCAGGGAGGCTGCAACAGCTGATAAGGAGGGAAGGAGACAGGGGAGGTGTCAATCCTCAGGTGAATAGAATTTCAGAGGGAGTGAGATACATCAGATTGACTTAGGGAAAGCACCAATGGGGATAACTTGAGGGTGGGGCCCCAGCCCCTGAACCAATCAGTCGACGCTCTAGCTGGAAGTTTCTAGAGAGAAGGGTGGGAGCACTGAATGACGGACAGGGCACTGGGGAGGTATTTGAGATGGAATACATTGGTGTCCAACTTATACAGACACAACACAACATCTCCCCCTTTTTTGCTTAAAAAGAAATTATGAAGGGTCTAAAAAGTGGTAAATTGAATTGGTTATTGAACTCTGAGTCGGAATAAACATCCCCCAACCAGGGGTGGCTCAGAGGGGCTGAAGCCCATTGATCTTCTTCTGAAGATTGTCCATTGTCCTGGGTTGACTATATGATGCTTTTATCCCCCATCTGGGCTCACCACCTGATTAACACTCGGTGTGGGTATCAAATTACTTAACAGTCTCTTTATCAATCTCCAAATGATGGAGAAGACAATTAAAACTACAACTAAAATTAAAAGAACTAAAAGCACAGTCTTTAAAATTGACCAAACCCAACCTGAGAGGCCCCATCCTGAGAAAATGTCCCCCAGTCAGTCCGATGTTTCTTTATGTCACGGACCATGTCTTGCATTCGCTTGATTGCACTTCTCGCGTCCTCGGCCTTCAATGTTAAGTTGAGGCAGCAGAGGCCCTCGAATTCTTCACACTGGTGGTTGTGAAGGAGAAGCAAAAAGTCGAGGGCCGCCTTATTTTGCAAAGTCGTCTTCCTTGTAATTTTCTCATCAGATAGGAGGTCCAATAATGTAGCTGATGTAAGATTGGCTTGTTTAGCCACCCAACACTCTAGGTGGGCCAATTCGCCTAGAGCCTTGGCTGCCGATACCCAGGGCAAAAACACAATAATCGCAACTCCATTGGGTTTAGACCAATGAATAATTTCTGAGTCACAGTCTGGGCCGAGATTTCTAAGATCCCTTTTGGAGCGAGCCGAATTCAGTGTGACATTCTTCGATAGCCAATTATTAATTTGAGTTTTGTTGGGGGTAAACAGCGACAGCCGTCCAAAGGTGCAAGGGCCTCTGATAAGGCGAGAGGGGATGCCTGCCCATGCTCGGTCTCTGCAAATCAGAAACACACCACGGGGTAAGGATAAGGGTTTATATTCAAAGGTGGATGCCATATCTACCGGGGTGACAACTTTGCACCATAAATTGGCAGTATATTCTTTTTTCAACTGCCGAACTGATTGGAATAACTTGTCTGGAGGGTTGGGGGTAAACATAAACTGGACACAGAGGGAGGCGTTGGCAGAGCTGAGCAGTTCTAATTCCAGGGGTTCGGAATCCAGAGGTGTCAGACTTCAGATATCTGTTCCTCCAACCTATCGATCTTCGTATCAAAGCCAGGAGAGTGGGCAATCTTTTGGGGCATCAGGGGAGCAAGGGAGGTATCAAGGGGAGAGGGGAAATCATTAGGAGGGAGAGGGATCCCCACAAAGCATGATGACATGGGGTCTTCTGCCGATGCGGTGTTAAGGCAGATGTGATCCTGGCCGAGGACTTTTGCCAGGGTCCTCCAGACATTAGATTTGGGCTGGGGGACAATCCATTGGTCTGACGGTGGAACGAAGGACCAGAATGCGGTCACCAGGAGGACGACAGCAGCTTGAGAAGGAGCCATCAGGTTGAGGTTGCTAAAATGAAAGAGAAACAAATTTAGGAAAAAAGTTTCAAAGCCTTGGTTCTGCTCCAGGAGGAGGTCTAGATCTTGGCTGAAGGGTTTGTGCCTCCTCCTCCAACAGGCCTCCAGGACCTGTGCCACAACCCCGACTGCCAGTGCTTTCCTTGGAAGAAAGGGCCTGACCCATTTTGATGGAACCCATTTCAACCCTGAGGGAGTGGACACGCACACGTATCCCCTTCCCTAGGTTACAGGTCAAAGGGCCCTTCTGTCTTCCAGGTCTCCAGATCCTTGACAAGGACTGGAGGCCTGGCTTTCAGGTACAGCTGTTCGTGGTGACTAAAGTGCCTTACTATAGGGGGATTAAGGTTATCAAAAGAACAATTCAAAAAATTGATCATGAAAAGTTCCTTGGACAGTCGGACATGTGGGGACTCCACCTTCACTGCCGTGCGTTGTTGTTCCAGAACTCTTTTCAGTCTCTGGTGCGTCCTCTCCACCACGGCTTGGCCTGTCGGGGAATAGGGGATGGCGGTCTTGTGCTCTATTCCCCATTGCTGCAGGAAGCTCTTGAGTTCCCTGGATTTGTACACTGGGCCATTGTCAGTTTTGATGAACTTGGGGATGCCCAGCACAGAGAAAGCCTGCACAAGGTGTTTCTCCATATCAGCTGCTTTCTCCCCTGTATGGGCAGAGGCATAGACTGCACTGGAGAAGGTATCCACAGGAACGTGGACGTAGCTCAACCAGCCAAAAGATGGGACATGTGTCACGTCCATTTGCCACACCTCACAACTAGACAAGCCTGTTGGGTTGGCACCGGAGCTGATGGATGGGAGTTGATGGGACTGGCGCTGAGGGCATGTAGCCATAATCACCTTGGCTTGGTCTTGAGTGATCTGGAACTGTCGAACAAGACCAGGGGCGTTTTGGTGGAACAGCTGGTGGCTGATCTTAGCTTGGCTGAACACATCCAGGAGTGGGGCCATCTGGACTGGAGCAGCAAGGGCATCAGCTCTTCGATTGCCCTCTGTGATGAACCTCGGCAGGTCGGTGTGTGATTTTACATGCATTACAAAAAAAGGTTGCTCTTGGTGGGAGACCAGCGTGACTATTCTTGAGAGCAAGTTGAATAGGGGAATGTTGGACACTTCCTGCAATATTGCATTTTCTGCTCTGGACACTACACCTGCAACGTAAGACAAATCTGTGACCAGATTGAACAGTTCAGAGAACCTCTAGAAAGCCCTGACAACTGCGTCCAACTCAGCGGCTTGAGGTGATCCTTCCACCTCAGTAACATCAGCCTCCCACCGCTGGGTTTGAGGATCCTTCCAAACCATTACAGACTTGTGGGATGCTCTGGACGCATCAGTAAACACGGAGAGTGTCTTCAGAGGGGCTCAGGTCTGAATACTTTTTAATGACAAGGAAAATTGAATGTCCTGATTAAAAATTTTGTGAGCTGGCCAATCAACAGCGATTTGACCGGTGCAGCTGTCCAGTGCAAATTGTAACATCTCGTGCTCTCGAAGCAGTTTGTCAAATGTGTCCTTTTTGAGTTGGCCCAATTTCTATTGGATGGGGATGTGAATGCAGTCAAAATCACCACCTGCAAGCTCCCTGATCCGTGATCTTGCCTTGTGGATCAGTTCTGACACCAGCTCTTGTGGCTGTGTCATCCTCTTGGACCTATGGTGGCTGAGAAAGACCCACTCTATGATCAAGAGAGGATCTTTTGAGCCTTGGTCCTTGTCCTTGTCTGACTCATCCCATTGAAAAATCACCCCATGGAGGTGTGGACACTTTCCTGAAATAATAAACTGGAATGGCAGACCCGGCTGGTATCTGTGGGCGTGCCTGGCCGAAATGGACTCTTGGATTTTCTCCAATGCTGTCTGTGCCTCCTGGGTAAGTGACCTAGGAGAACTGAGCTCCTCTCCCCCTTTCAATAAATTGAAAAGGGGGCTAGGTCATTGGTTGGAATGCCTAGCCAAGGCCTTACCCAGTTTAAAGACCCACACAGCTGGTGGACATCTGCCAAGGTCTTAATGTTAGTCTTGATAGCCAATTTTTGTGGCACAGTGGTACGCCTGCCAATCTCCAAACCCAGGTACTTCCAGGGTGGCATCTGCTGAATTTTGTCCTCCTGAAGCTCAAACCCTGCAGCAGTCAATGCATTGACTGTCAGGTCAAGCAGGTGTGTAAGTATGTCATCTGTCGGAGCACAAACAAGTATGTCGTCCATGTGATGGAAAATTATGGCGTCCTTTGCAGCTGTACGTACTGGGGACAGCAAGGAAGCTATGTACCATTGGCATATAACAGGGCTATCTTTCATCCCTCTCAGGAGAAAACGCCAATGGTAGCGCTTCCTTGGGGCTTCATGGTTGATGGTGGGAACCATGAAGGCAAAACGGGGGGCTGTCACGACCCGCCCCAGACGAACGAGTTACGTGGTGATTTTAAGGTGCAAAAATAACCACTATAGGCACAGAGGATTTTACAGCATTCCAAAATCAACCACTTTTGTTTATTAAATAACAACAGAAAGGGTATTGGTATTGGAGGGGTCTGGGGAAAGAAAAGGAAAAGATAAGGAAAAAGGGAGGAAAAGGGGATATAGGTTTGGGGGTTATAGCTACCGAGACGTGGTGCTTGCCTTATTGGATGGTCCAGCCGTCCGTCGAAAGCTCGTCAGGTCATGCCTGGGGAGATCTCAGAATCACAGCTGAAGCTGGTCTCTAGTTATACCCTTTTTCGTTGGGGGAAGGGGATAATTACAACTGCGTCGATAGTTCGAACAGGTAGTCTGTGTTCTTGGCGTTAAATGAGAGCCATTGTTTTCATAGCTCAGTGGTCGCGCCAGTGCTTGTGTTGAGCAACTTTTACCCCCCCGGCTCTCACTGTGCACTCCCCCTCCGAATTGGGAGGGGGTTTGAGTCCCGGTCTTCGGGCAAGGGGGTGCAAGGGGGGTCCTCTGCATAGGATCATGTCCTTGATGAAGGGACTTGCGCCTCTGGTTGTATCACGATGGTGAGGAGCAGGCAAGGGGGGGGAGGTCTTCCAGAAGAGGGGCGCTTCCCGGATCTCAAGCCAGCTGGGCCAGGAGGTGGGGAGAAAGTCCAATCCATTGTTCAGAGAAGGGCAGAATGGCCTCTGAGTTCAGTGAGGCGTGCTATGCAAACAGTCAAATGGTGTACTGAGAAGCACATGATTTTTCCCTCCACCAGTCCAGCGGTCACAGTGGTCTCCCAAGGCAAACATGAGACAGAAAAATGGAGGGTATTTTTGGATAGACCCTCGCAGGGGCGTCGTCAGGGTGCAGGGGAATTTGAAAGAAACAATCTTTTACATCCACAATTGCCAAATTCCAATTTTGGGGGAGCATCATTGGGGATGGCATCCCTGGCTGGAGAGGACCCATATCTTTAATGACATTATTAATTTGGTGGAGGTCGTGGAGGAGCTGATACTTATTATTGTTAGGTTTTTTGATGACAACAACTGGGGAGTTCCATTCTGACACGGTCTCCACCAGATTACCCTTAAGTATCTGCTCCTGAACAAGCTCGTTGAGCGCCTTCAATTCTTGTTTATTGAGCGGACACTGTTCTACCCATACTGGTTTATTGGTTTTCCAATGCAGCTTCTGGGTAGAGCGCTCTTCAGTGACCGCTGCCCAAAAAACCTGCGGAGACACTGGGAGGTCAATTCTGGCTCCCCACTGGGCAAGAAGGTCCCTCCCCTCACAGAGGTTCCGTATATTCCAAAACAAATGGGCGTATAGATGCCAATTGCCCATCTGGCCCCTTAATTTGCACGACACTCTTGGATAGTCTCACCAATTACATACCCCCAAAACCTTGAACGCGATCAGCCACATCCTGCAACTCCCAATGTGACGGCCATTCCCGAGAAGGAATGATTGTCACATCTGGCCCTGTGTCCAAAAGCCCTTGCAGAGATTTGTGATCTCCACCTCTCAAAAGGCGGTAGGTGATCCGTGGTTTTTCTCGCCCCAAAACCTGGGCCCAGGCTGCCGTGTGAAGGATGTCTTGCTGAGGTGTGCAAGGTAGCTCTGGATCCCAGGTCAGCTCAGGCACTGGAATGGCATGAGCTACAACCTGACCCTTGGGCAGGAAGATGGGAGGGCGGACACAGTACAGCCCGATAGAAAACTTCCCTGGGTCTGATGTTAAGAGACCCAGGACTATATTCACTTCCAATAGTGTAAACTTTGTGTCTCCAATGACAACATACTTACATCTGATCTGTCACCAGTTACCTGGGCACTCAAGGCAAACAGTTACCAGATGGAAGTTGAAGTCTCTTAGGTGGAGTGGTTTGGTCAGCTGCAACCTGAAAGGGACAGTTTTGAAAAGCGTGGTTAAAATGGGTCTAGGCTGCATACAGTCTGGACAAGTCAAGTCCGGTTTAACAAAGTTCATTTTGGTTGTGGACACAGGCAGGCCTGTTTTTGGATTTTCTCCTCCTTTCCCCTCCCCTCAAGATGTTATTGAGTCTCCCTCATTTTTATCCTCGCACGGGGGGGCTGCGCTCAGAAATACGTTTTTTTGTTGGGGGTTTCCCTGAGATCTTTGCCCTTTCTTAAATTCCAATAACTGGAGTCTCAGGGGGCAGTCAGGCATCCAGTGTCCCAAGCTTCCCGCAGAGATGGCAAGGAGCAGTTCTCCTTTGGGACGGTCCTGGGGTGCGGGGGCAAAGCTGATGATCGGCTGAAGACAGGGCTGGATTAACAGATGTGATGTCTGTGGTGTCAGCAGTGGCAATTCTCCAAGGTTGCGGTCGGGGCTTGGAGTCACGGTTTTCCAGTGACAGCATGACCTTGTGAGCACAAACCTCCAGCCTGTATTGCAGAGTGGGAGGAGGATCCAGGGGTAAACTGGAAATGGCAGCCTTGCAAGCTGGGTTAGCATTTGCAGATGCTACCTCCTTGAGAATCTCCGCCCTGGCCTCCTCACTCTGCACCTGCAAATCAAGTGCCTTGCAAAGGCACTCAACTGTTGCCTTTTGCAAGGCAAGCGACCTGGTTCCGAAGATCAGCACGGCAGCCCAAATCCAGGGCTGCTCGGGCCAGTGACAAACGCAGACACCAATGTGGTGGACGGTCAAAAGGCCTTTATTATCTCATCTCGTGGGGTTATATAGTCTAGGGGGCTTCACTACATCAGAAGGGGGACTTATAGTACCTTCTATGGTCAGTATAGGGTGGAAAATCACTGGGGTTAGTGGAAAGTTACCAGGGCTAGTAGGGTTACATTCCTAGGGTGATTCTTATCTTGGAAGGCTAGGGGGAAGGCTGGGGGGAAGGGGCATTCTCCCTGTCCTGTGACATCCACGTGATCTTCCGTTCACCTGTCCCTGTTCAGCCACACTCAACAAAGGACACAAATGGTCTGTCTGGATGCTGGAAAATTCTAGAATAGGTAAAACGAGGCGCTGCTGACCACAACCCAAAGAAATCCCTTTCTGCGGCCCTGGCACTTTCTTTCAATGCCTCCAGGGGGAATGACCATCTGCCCAATTCCCCATCCTGCACAAATGGTCATTTGAGATGGTTTCACCATTAAAATCAACACCAGTGCGGGGATTGTCCCAAAGGGAGGATAGGATTCCCACCATCTCCTTTTTCCATGTTGCCTCCCACATGACAAACTCCGTGCGTTTTAGCAGGCACGAAAAAAGGTGCCACAGTTTGGTGGGAGTAACTTCCGATTCTGTTAGCGTGGCCCCCCGGATCCAATGGAAGTACTCGCTCTCCTGAGAGAAATCCTTTTGGGCCTTGCACAACTCTTTAATAACATGATGGGAGGATGGGGTCCACTGGTCCTAGGTTCTCCCCTCCCTCTCCGGGTGACTGGAGCCGTTGATGGGATGTAAACCAGCTCCGGGTCCTGGGTCTCCACCCCCCTCCCCCCGGACACCAGAGAGTGGGTACCGGAAGGTGGGGTGTGGGAACCGGAACTTAGAAGGTAGGAGGAGTGGCTGGAGGACTGGGCGGGGATGTCAGATGTTTGTGTCTCCACCCCAAGGCTGTGGTAAAAGGGCAGAGCTTCGGAGGAGGGAGGAGAAATGGGAGGAGCTGTCAAGGGAGAAGGGGCAGGACGAAGTTGGGAGTAGTCTAGGGAAAGGAAGGAGTTTTTTTGAGGAATGAAAAGGATTGTGGGATGAAGAAGGGGAAAGGGCGGGAAAAGCCATGTGGCTTCCTCCATCTTGTGCTCCATGGGAGCCATCTTGGGGAGGGAGACAAAATCGACCTGAGGGTTTAAAAGACGGGGATTTATTAACTGGGTGAGAGGGGGGAGGAAAGGAACCTTGGAGAGTCTGGCCAGGACTCCTCGGGCAGGGGGGGATTGGGAGCTTTGAGGGGAGCCAGGTGAATGGTGGACACCCTGCGCTGTGCTGGAGTGAGCTGCTCCTCTCAAAATCCCACTTTTAGGGCGAGCAGGGGAGGGAAAAGGGCTAGGACCAGGGGAACAGGGAGAACTGGGGATTAAACTCTGTAAAGATGTCTGTTTTCCCAATTTTGAGTCAAATTTTAACACAGTTCTAATTTGGGAAGTCCAAAATATGATTTTACAAAGAAGAGTCTTCCGATCTAACCGATTCTTATCATTTACAAATAACAACATCCCAGAAACCAGGGTCATTAATTTGGTTGGGGGAAACTTCTGGGAATTGGGAAAACAGGCATTTTACTAGTTTTTAAAGTTAATTTTTCTGAACTGTAAAAACTCCCCCTGCAAGGATTCCCAAAACTTCGGTAAAAACTCTGTTCTGAGCCGCAGAAAAGTGAGCACCCGTTATGAAGATATTATGTGGTGGGACTCAGTCCGCCCACCACCCAAGAAAAAACTTCAAAGAAAAGGAACAGGAAGCCCCACACCAGCCCCTATCAGAAAAGAGAGAAAACTGCACAGCAAGGTGCCAGTAGGAACAAGGGAAAGGACCAGACATTATGCTGGTGTAAAATTGACTAAAAAGACAGGGTGAGAAAAGGAGAAATACTTGCAATCTGGTGAGGGCCAAAAGAAATCTGGGAGCCATTGCTTCTGCTGGGGGAACGACTCCTTGAGTGCGAGGAGCTGCCGTTCCCAATCCCCCGGGAGTGCCACCCGCCACAAAGGGGTCTGCTCTACCGGAGGTAGCTTGACAGCCAAGGAGACTTAAAGCAGGAGTCCAAGGAATAAAATCCAGCCTGCAAGCCTCGTCCGCAGGGTCCAGAGATGCCCTCAGGCCCCACGTTGGGCGCCAAATGCAGCGGCCAGCTGGATAAGGATTGTCCCTCTCGGACGTCCCGGCTAGCACCCCATCACCACTGGCAGTAATGGGGCACTATCCTGATTTCAGTGATTCAGGACAGCACCTAAGGCAACTGCCCCGTGCTATGACAGCAGTGATAGCCTTGTCGAAGGACGTGGCTTGGCTTGCAGCTACAAGCAGCAGCAGAAGAGAGCAGACTCCAGCTGTGGTGAATCCAGGTTTATTGGGTCCCAGGGGAACCAACAGCCAGAGACAGGTTCAGGGAGGCTGCAACAGCTGATAAGGAGGGAAGGAGACAGGGGAGGTGTCAATCCTTGGGCGAATAGAATTTCAGAGGGAGTGAGATACAACAGATTGACTTAGGGAAAGCACCAATGGGGATAACTTGAGGGTGGGGCCCCGGGTGGTACACCAGCCCCTGTACCAATCACTCGACGCTCTAGCTGGAAGTTTCTAGAGAGAAGGGTGGGAGCGCCGAGTGACAGACAGGGCACCGGGGAGGGATTTGAGATGGGATACATTTGTCTCCATAGCAACCAGGGAGGAGTTGGGATAACTGGCAGCACAAGGGAGGGAGGAGAGAACCAGGGCAGGACCATTACATGAAAAGAGGGGAACAGAACAGCCCAACTTATACAGACACAACACAACAGGTGATGAAGGAGCAGCTGTCAAAGTTTGCCAACTGCCTGGTAAGGATGTCCTGGAAGCCCAAGGCTCAGCCTTGAGAAGGCCCCTGAGCACAGTGCTCGGTGTGTGGGACTGGCAGCCCTATTTGCAGAGCCCACAGGAGCCCCTAGGAGAGGTGGCCATTAGTTCATGTGTGAGACATGAGCCTGGGCTCCCCTGCCCACCCCACCCTTTCTAGCCCAGCCCTGCCCGACCCCTCCCAGCCTCACGAGGCCCCATGAACTTTGCCCCATCCTACCCTTCCCAATGCAGTTGTGCTCTACCCTGTCCTTTTTGCCCAACCAGGCCCTGCTCCAACCCTCCCTGCCCCGCCCTGCTCCGCCACAGCCAACTTGTCTCGCCCTGCCTTGTCCAAACCTTTTGTTCTCCAGCTGTCCTGCTCCACTCAATTCCACCCCACCCTGCCCCACCCCAACCCACCCTGTCCCACCCTGCCCCACCTCTCCCTGCCCCGCACTTCCTGTCCCAACCCTGTAATGCTCCGCCCTATCCTGCTCCGCCCATCCTGGCTCCACCCTGCCCCACCCTTCCCCGGCCTGCCGCAGCTCGGCCCCAGCCCTGCCTGCTGCCCCGGCAGCGCCGGCCGGGCCCGGCGCCGTGGAGCTCCACCCGGCCTGGGCATTGCTGCTGCCGCCCTCCGGCAGCCGTGCCCTGGGGCGGCAGCGTGCGGCAAGGGCCGGGCTGAGCCCTGCCGGGCCAGCAGCCCGTGTGGCCACAGCGCCGGCAGCGCCGCTGGCAGGGAGCTGTGCTGCTGGCGCCGTGACAGGCTCTGTGCTCACAGGCATGGCCGGGCGGTGCCTCAGGAGGCAGCCAGCAGAGCTTCACGTTCTCACTCAGTTTGAGTGAGGGCAGCGGGCTGGCCGGGTGTGCTGCAATGCCCCAGTAGGGAGCTGCAATCCCTCTCCTGGCTGCGGCAGGCTTCGCTCCCTGTGAGGATCAAGGGTGGCAGGCAGAGCACACAGAGATTTCAGGGACATGTGAGGGTTTCGTGGCCAGCACATTCTGGCTGATTCTGTGAGCAACTCTTCCCTGCTGCCCATGGCAAGAGTTGGGTTGGGTGGCCCTGGCAGGACGGTCTCCTCAGGTCACTGCAGATCCAGGCTCTGACCGTGGCTCACTTACTCACTGTTCCAGGCCTTGAATCCTCAAAGGAATAATGCCAACTCACCTGCCCTAACATCGAAATTCAGGCTAAATTAGCCCTAAGAGCCGAAGAAGCTGGGTCATCTCCTGGATCCAGGTAATCAGCGTCCCATGAAAAGCACCAGGAGGCACTAAAGGGGACATCACCTCTCAGTGCCACTGGAGCTCCAGGCACAGCTGATGTTGGGCACAGTTCTCGTGGCTTCAGCCCTCTCCCTGCCTGTTGACAGCTCCCTCCCTCCAGCCCTCAGACCCTCCCCATCCCCAGTGTTTCTCTCCACTCTCCCTCCCTTTTGATAGCTCTACCTCACCAGGCCTCAGACTGTGCATCAACTTTTTCTTCCCCCACTTTTCCTGTCTTTTGACAGCTCCATCCCTCCAGCCCTCAGACCCTGCCCATCCCCTTTTCTTACCTCCCAGCTCATCCCTTTGCTTCATCTTCCATTAATAAACAGTTTGGCTTCTGCACTTTGCCTGCATCCCTGTGGATCTGAAGCAAATCCGGGGCCCTGGGACACACAGGCCCCTGCTGCCGTTCTCTCCCAGGCCGTGTTTTGTGCACAGACCCAGAGGAGCGAGGGCAGGTCAGGCTGGAAAGGTCCCTGTGCTGAAGGTGCAGTTCCACAGCACTGTGCAGTTCCAGACCTTGCTGAGCACACTGAAGGCCAGCAGTGGGACAAGGAGCCTGTGTGTGTCAGCACCAAAGTCCTGTCTAAGGCCCTGCCATATTTGGTCCCCTGTTGTGCACCTCAACAAGATAATGAATGAAACCAGGTTCAAAACCACTCCCGGAAAGGCAAGATCCCCATTTTAGCAGCTTTTTCCACCTCCATGTTGCAGGAATTCATGGGTCTGCTGGATAGGGAATGTTCATCCAAATTTTCTGCCTATTTGTCTAGGAACACTCTAATGATAAAGTGCTGATGTGATGATTCAGTCTTCTGAGGTTTTTTGGGATAGTTCTGGGGGATTTCAGGGGGCTGGGATGGGAGGGGAGAGCAGGACACAATCCCATATAGGACTGGAAATTAGGAGAACTTGGTGGAAACAAGCACAAGGGAATAGGAAAAAAAATTTTAAGAAGGAAAAATGGGGAAAAAGAAGGATAAAATTCCAATTGAATCCACTTGTAAAGAATAACCTGGAGGCGCAATTGGAAAAATTCCAACACAACAGGGTACCAGGGCCTGGGAGGGCTCAAATTTTTTTATTTTATTTAGGAATATTGTAGAGGTGTTTTTTCAATGTTACTGGATTTTTTTCAAAGAGAATCCTACTTTTCCTTACTGAATGGACTGGAAGTTGCCTCCTGTTTATGTTGTGCCATCTTCATTCCTGACTTGAAATTTAAAAAATAAAAAAACAGAAAAATGGTTTTTAAAAAGAAGAAATATTAATAAGCATTAGTAATAATATTAATTACAATAAAATTAGTAATAAAAATTGTGTTAAATAAGTTGTCAAGATCCTGAATATTTCTTCTTTGTAGATTTTTTTTTGGGAAGAAACTTTCAGTGTATTCTTTTACAATTCAAAAGATGTTATTTTGCTATGTGTTATCCTGGAGTTAAAAACTGCTCTGGTTTCATGGGTTTTTGGGTTTCCTTCTCTTGAGTTGCTGGGCATTTTTCTGGTTGAAAATTAAAACGTGTTGAAAATTTAAAAAAAGGGGGGGAGAAAGAAAAAAGGGGGGGAAAGGCAAGGAAAAAAGAAAAAAACAAGGGGAAAATCTTTTAAAAACATAACAAGCAAGCAAAAAAAGAACACTTTGTTTCCAATATGTGCCTGAGTGCCTTGATTTTTCCATGTTTTTTGGTGTAGTCCTGAGCTATAGAGTTCTCCAGACAGGATGCTGATCTTGGTGGAGATTGTGGAGCCACCGGAGCCATTCCCAGTTTTCCTTGCCCCCTGTAGTATACAATGCCATCACACATGTGTCCGTTTTGGAGCACCAAAGGTGCCATTTTTATAAATTCCCAATGCCCAGAATGACATGATTCCATAGGAATTTGTGAAGGAAACTGGAGGATTCGAAATTCCCAATTCCCAGAATGCTGTTATTCCATGGATTGCCAGTGTTGATGGGAGGTTGTGAGGGGAAGCAAATGACTCTAAACTCCCAACCCCTAGAATGCTGTTATTCCATGGTATCCCAGTGTTGCCCACCAAATGCCACCCTGGACCATCAAATCCAAATTTTAACCAATAAATCCAACTGTTCACCACCAAATCCAGCCTTGGACCTTCAAGTCCAAACTCTATCAATGCAACCTTTGGCCACCAGGGATGGGATGGGATGGGATGGGATGGGATGGGATGGGATGGGATGGGATGGGATGGGATGGGATGGGATGGGATGGGATGGGATGGGATGGGATGGGATGGGATGGGATGGGATGGGATGGGATGGGATGGGATGGGATGGGACCAAGCTGGCTGCAGCCATCAGCCCTGAGGCCCAGCTCTGCCACTCACCCTCCTGCAGTGCCTCAAATGGCACCACCTATTGAGTCTCCAGTTCTGGGTCAGGTTCAGGCTCTTCTCCCTGTTCCTCCGCTGAGGCCAGCTTGGGCACACTCGGGGGTCTGTGCTCCATGTCACTGATTGGAATAATGGCTAATTGCAACAGAAATACCTCCAGAAGTCGACAAGTCACCAAGGCCTGCAGTCTGGCCACGAGGTCACCTGTAGGAACAATGCCTCGGAACAGCTCCGGGTCGGACACGAACGAGCGCGCTGTGCGGGGGCTCCTCACGGCACCGCTCTGTCCCGTCCTGTCCCGTCGCGTGCTCCGAGCACTGTGGCCTGCTCTGGTCACCGCCAGCTCCTTTGTCACCACGTGTCACAAAGGACACCCTGTCCCATTCCATGCCACAATGACCGTGCTGCACCGTGTCACAAAGGGCCCTTGCACACACTGCCGCCTGCCCTGGGGCCGCCCCCAGCCCAGCCAAAATGGCCCAGGCTGGAAGGAATGCCTGGCCCCAGGTGTAAGGCAGCCCGACAGGATCTTTAGGAAGGGCTCAGAGCATCAGCAAGCGCTGCCCTGCTCTGCGGGCTCAGGGCAGCAGAAGGAGCCCCCAGGGCTGCTGACGCAGCCGCGCTGGGAAGGGCACGGGACCTTCCAGGGAAGCTGGCGCGGCCTCCTTGGGACACGTCCCGGCCGGTGGCCATCCTAAACCCGCGGGTGTGACACGCACAAGGAACGGGTGGGCCCGGACACGAATGCTGCTCTGAGCCCTGGGGCCCGGGCAGCGCTGACATCAGCAGCTGTGGCAGAGTCCCTGCCCAAGCAGACCTGCCACCCCCCGAGCCCTGGCAGCGCTGGTGCCCGTCTCCTGCCCCAGAGACCTGTGCCCCTGGGGGGCATTGGGGGCTGATGGCAGGAGCACCTGGAGCAACTGCTGGCAACACTTGGTCTCTGCCAGAAGCTCTAACTCCATGCTGGAATTATTTTCTCATTGACATCATTTGCCGCAGGACAAAATCATCTTTACCTTGAAAACACAGAAGAATCTGGCATTAAAGAATCGTCACTTCAGGAAAGCTTTACCTCTCATTGCTCAGCTTGAGTAGTTCAAATAAGCTGCATGCTGCCCAAATTAATTGAGATGCCCTAAGAACATTGTGAGAAACGAGGCTCACTTTTAAAATTTCAAAGGTTTATTAAACCTTAACAAAAATACAACAAAGAGTGAATAAGGAAAAATTACAGGACTGGCAGTCTCCATGACGAAAAGCAACGTGCTCATCTACAAAATGGATGCTCTGCATTTTATACCCTTAACCCCTCCCAAAGTTTTTTCAGTCAACTCTTTCTCTGCTGTCCAATGGTGGAAGTCACTTTGTTACATCTTGATTGGAGGTCAGGTGTTGCCATGCTCGTCCTCCTGGTAACAAGCTCTCCCTCCCGTAAATGCCCCACTAGTGACAGCAATAAAGGGGGAGGGGAAAGACTACTATGGAAAGAACATGCAAAAATAACATAACTATACAGCTATAAAAATTCTCTTAACATACACATAATAATAATCTCTTCATTGTGAGAGTCAACTATCTCCTTATTCATTTATAACAACGTGAAAGATTTTCAAGTTTGCTTCCAACTCAAAGCAGTAACTCATTTGCCTTAATGTCAACCACTGAGAGTCACTTCAGAAAACGTAACACAGAAGCAAAAAAAATGGCCATCCATTGGTTTGCAAATGTTTTTCTGTGAAGGGATGATAATACCATAATTCTAAAGGAATAACAGCCTTCATGGAATGAAAGTGCAGTCAGTGTTACCAAAGGAAACTGAACAAATGAGTAGATTCCAAAAAGGTCAGTCCTCCCCCTCGTAGAGATAACTTAGTGGCCAATAAAGTACAGCTCTGCCCTCTTGTTCCTTGCAGGAGAATCACGACCTGGGGCCACGTTTGGATGCTTTGGCAGGAGAGGGACTGTCTCTGGTATAATGTGTGAAATAAAGAGAATGAGAACAAGGAGGAAAGAAGATCCAGGAAATGCCGATTGTTGGTGGAAAGATTAGGATTTTCTTTAAAGGATTTTGTTTGGTTCACTGGAAAGACAAATGGCTTTGAGCTGCAGAAAATGAGTACCCACAGGCATTATCAGGGAGGACTAGAGGAAGGGCAGAATATGTCCCTGGATGAACTGCTTAGAAAGGTACATCAAGTGTATGTAAAAAGGGAAGCTGAAAAGGAGAAAGCAAAGACAAAGGTCATGGCAAAATTTTTACAGCCCCGAGGGCCCCAGGACCCAAGTGGTTCCCCATAATAGAAGGGACAGGGTTGGCTACAAGGATGTGGCAGAAACATTCCCTCCTCAGCAGGGGAGAGCCAACCCAAACAGCAGCTGGGAAAGAATCACTGTGCTATCTGCTGGGCAGAGAGACACTGGAAGTGGGAATGTTCACAAAAACAGCTGGACCCTCAGGAGGAGGAAGTCCAGGGGATATTGGAGATGGATTATTAGATGTGTCAGGGGTTCCCATTGTAGCAGGGACACACCACACCAGAGCTCTTCCTAACTTTTAAGGTGGGTTCAGATGGAGAGGAGGTGTGTTTCCTAGTAAAGACAGGGGCCTCTCCATCCACCTTAAATTTTATCCCTAAGGTGGGAGAATTGTCAAAAATATCTTCAATTATTCAAGGGGTTGTGGAAATTGTAGTTTATTCTGTAGGCTTGGAAATCTGAGAGCATCTTTCTCTGAAGGAATTGTGGATATTGTGGTAAATGGGTTAAGGGATTTCATTCCTTTGTCTATGTGGGGTTTTGTGCAGAGCTGAAAAGCTCCTGTTTGTAGGGGACCCATGCCCCTGTGCTTTGTGTGTTTTGTTGTTAAAAGCCAGAATTGGCAGGTTTCAGTCCTGAAAGCAATTCTACAACTCCACCAGTCTGTGGTCTGTTGTGGAGAACTGGAACTGGCAGTTTTAATCCTGAGGCCAATTCTGCAGCGGCTGCCTTGTGGAGATGGTGTTGTCCCTATGCAAGTCTAGGTATTTATCATGCAGCTTCCTCTGTGGGTCTATAGGAAAACTTCAGGGGAAAATATTTTGTTATTATTCCTTGGTTAATTTAGTAGTTGCCTCCCTACCCCTGGGGTAGTACTTGATGAAAAAAAAAGGATAAGGAGAAATTGGCTACTAAAAAGATGATTGGTTATTAAAAAAGTGATTGATTGTTAGGAAAGGCTCTAGGCAGTGGCATTGCTTGCTGCAGAACTTGATCATGTCCAAAAGGAAAGTTACTGGAATAAAAGGAGCAAACTGCTAAGGTGAACTGCTCCAGGGTGAGAAGCAAAAGCCTGCTAAAACCCTGAAATAAAAGCAACTCTTGCAAAACATTTTAAAAGCAGTCTCACTCCCTCTGCTGAACAATCTTTTGGAGGAAACCCCACTGAACACCTGTGGGAAACAACAAAAGGTGGAGGAGGGTGGGGAAGAACACACGCTTATCCCTCTCCCCACTCCAGGCATGTTAACGTTACAAAAGCTAACCCTATAATAAATAACCCTGCATTTACTGCCAACTCTGAACCTGAAGATGTCTCGTTCACTGATACCTCAGCCAAAAACATTGATGGGAAAAGTATAGAGCTGTTACTCCCCAGGCTGCAGCTTAGCTTATTTAGTTTCTTATCAGTTGACCAGAGTGTTTTGTTACTTTTGACACGTAGGGGTCATGTCAGGTCTGGATGGTTTTGTTTAAGCCTCACCTGGCACTGGGAACACTGTGTGAGAACACCGTTCCACATCTTTCAGGGCAATTGCCAGCCTCAGGTTTGTGCTGCAAAAAACAATTTCCATTGTGCTCTAATTCACAATGTAACCACTGATCAAATTGCGTGCTGTGGATCAATTTTTATCTTTCTGACTTTTGTCAGCTGCTCCACTTTATCATTCTATGATATTTGTAAAATCTGATAGTCCGCATGGGTTTTAACCCATCCTATATGGATTTGTTAGGATTGAGTTTGTAAAAACAACCATTCAAATCCTCCTTTTGCCAAACCTCTTTTCCATTCACTTGCCAATGAACATTTCCACTGTGTGGCACCTACTGGGCCAGGGCTCCATGGGCACCCGGCTCAGGCCCACTGAGCCTGGAGCAGAGCCCGCATGGCCCAGGGAAGAGAATGGCTTGGGTAGGGGTGCAGCTGCCAGCCACACACAATGAGCAGCGTCTTCAGGGGGCTTCTCCAGCCTGAGGCTGGGGCTTCCAGGCCGTCCTTACCAGGCCCTCACCAAACCTCCAGGTCTGATCCACCCACAGCTTCTTTTGGAGATCCCTCCTGTGCAGGAATCTGGCTGAAGAATGCAGCATTTCGCAGGAGGCCTGGAGAGCGCGGATGTGACGGTGGTCACAGAGGTCTTATGTTGAAGGAAGAGATGAGGATTTGACTCCATATTTCAGAATGCTTGATTTATTATTTTATTACATTAAAACTCTACTAAAAGAACAGAAGAAAGGGTTTTATCTCAGAAGGCTAGCTAAGCTAAGAATAGAATGGAATGAATAACAAAGGTTTGTGGCTCGGACAGAGAGTCTGAGCCAGTTGGGCTGCCATTGGCCGTTAATTCCAAACATCCACATGAGACCAATCACAGACCCACCTGTTGCATTCCACAGCAGCAGATAATCATTGTTTACATTTTGTTCCTGAGGCCTCACAGCTTCTCAGGAGGAAAAAATCCTAAGGAAAGGATTTTCATGTAAAGATGTCTGAGACACGCGGAGGTGTCGCCCGCTGCAGGGGCAGGGCTCGGAGGTCGGGGTGAGGAAAGGAATGGAGGAGGACCATCCCAGATGCCTTTTTGAGTGGCCAAGGCAGGAGAATCTCGCACGGCAGCATTCAAAATGGGAGATCCGGCCATGTGGCCAGTGCCATCTTGTCCAATAGAAGTTAATGGAAGTTCAGGATAAAGAGGTGTAAAAAAAGGGGTTCGGTTAGAGCCCAGGCTGACATGGATGTGGGTGGCCAGAGTAGCTTCCCCAAGCAGGTGCTGTTGGGGTGCCTGCAGCACAGAAAGCGTCTCCATTTCGGGCTGCCTCGACAACTCCCCAGCCCACCAGAGGCCTGAGCCCTGATGGTGTAATCAAAGCTTCACCAGAGAAAATGAGAGGATTCTTTGCATGGCAGATCCAGCAGGGTTTACGGGGGGAAGATCCAGAGGTTCGGGTGAGGTAAAGGTGAGGAGAGAAACAGGAGCAAGCAGGAAGACAACCTCCGCTGAAGGGAACCAGGGGAGAAGAGCCAGAAGCAGGGGGGCCAGAGTATATAACTGGGGGAAGGTAGAAGGAGTCAGGGTACAACTTATCCAATGGGAAAGGGAATCAGGGGTGGAGTTAAGGTGGGATGGCATGATAGACCAATGGGGGAGCAGAGTGGGAGGGGTCTCTCAGAGAAAGCCAATGGAGGAACAGGGAGTACAGAGCTTTCTGGAAGTGGGAGATGAACAGCAGTCGATTGACAACAGCACATTAACATTTACAAGCAAAGAACCATGGGGAATTGTGCCAGTCCCTCAGCCTAAAATAAACAGTGGTGTACTCCCATGGCATTCCAGGTTCATCTTCTCTATGGCTGTCTCCCACACACGGCCAGTACCAGCTTGAGAAAGGGACAGGGGAGAACTGGAAATGGCATGAGGCAGTTAGCGCTCTTGTGCCTTTTTTAGGCAGTTTCTACCTCTAGACCTGTCCCCAGGGGATGAGAAAAGGAGCACAGGGTGAGGAATGCCTGTAGAAGCGTGTGGTTTAGATGGCAGTTGCTGCTACCTATTTCCCAATAAGCAGTTCCTGTGGAAAGGCTGCTTGTGTGAGCATTCAGGCAAAGCAGTCAAGTCCACACACATAGCCCACACTCACCACAGCTAGCTCAGCCAAAAGAGGCAGAAGGGTATTTTATATGGTCAGTTCCAGCAAGGTTTATTTCAACACACCAAAGGGGAACCAGAGGCAAAAGACAGACCATGTACTCTGCACAAGGTTTAAGTAGGGGAGGCTATGGTGGTGGTACAAAGGGCAGGGCAAGAGGGATTGGCTTTCAGGGAGGACAGGGCCTGCCACCAGGAGTACCACAACCAATGAGGAAACAGGGAAAAGAGAAACCAGGGGAAGCTGGCACATATGAGGAAAGGAACTGGGATGCATCACTGTTCACCAAAAGTCTATGAGGAAGATCTTTCTGTCCACCAGAGTGGGGGGAACTCTTTGGTAATTCTCTCCGAGGCAGGGCTCTGGGGATTTCCCTGAGAGGGACGAATCAGAGGATTCCACACTGGTGGCCATGGCTGCAGTACTGGGCGGGGCGCAGCTGCCAGCCCCACACACTGAGCCTTCTCCAGGCTGAGGCGGGGGCTTCCAAGCCATCCTTACCCATACCAAACCTCCAGATCTGATCCAAATTCAGGATCTATTGGAGGTCCTTCCTCTTCAGGAATCTGGCTGAAAAATGCAGTTCAAAGTTTCCTGGGAGGCCTGGAGAGCAGCAGAGACCCGGAGATGGCCCCAAAGCTGAGGACAAGAACCCACGTCTCTGTATAAAGGCCAGGAGGAGGCTGCAGCCTGTCAGGCAGTGAGCAGGAGCCAGGCTTCTCGTGGCAGAGTTGATATCCTGTGCCTTGTCTTCAAGAGCTGCAAGAAAGACGAACAGAGCCACGGTCACATCCCGGATGTGCAGGGCAACAAGGAGATGCCCATGCCAGGGCCACTGCAGCTGGCTCTGGTCATGTGCAGAAGGGAGCAGGGACCAAGGGGATCAGCCTGAAGCTAATGCACAGTATTGCCCCATGTGCCCCAAAAATCCCTGTGTGTGCACTGGCCATGCCATCCCTGGTCCACAGAGCAAGCAGAGGCCTCAGCTCTGGGGCAGAGCCTGTAGCTCCCCAAGCAGCTGGGGCTGTCAGCCCACTGCCCTCACTCACCAGTGCAGATGAGCCACAGGTCTTGCTGCTGCCTCCTGAGGCACTGCCCGGCCATGCCTGTGAGCACAGAGCCTGTCACGGCGCCAGCAGCACAGCTCCCTGCCAGCGGCGCTGCCGGCGCTGTGGCCACACGGGCTGCTGGCCCGGCAGGGCTCAGCCCGGCCCTTGCCGCACGCTGCCGCCCCAGGGCACGGCTGCCGGAGGGCGGCAGCAGCAATGCCCAGGCCGGGCGGGGCTCCACGGCGCCGGGCCCGGCCAGCGCTGCCGGGGCAGCAGGCGGGGCTGGGGCCGAGCTGCGGCAGAGTGGGGTGGGGTGGGGTGGGGAAGGGTGGGGCAAATTCGGGTGGAGCACGACAGGGCGGAGCACAAAAGTATTGGGCAGGGCAGGGCTGGGTGAAGTTGAGTGTGGTGGGGCTGGGAGGGGCAGGGTGGGACAGGGTGGAGCCAGGTTGGGTGGAGCAGGAGAGGGCAGAGCATGACAGGGTTGGGCAAGGCAGGGCGGGGCAGGGAGAGGTGGGGTGGGGCAGGGTGGGGGAAAGGGGGCAGGACAGAGTGGGGAAGGGTGAAGTGAGGCGGGGCTCTTTTGGGTGAAACAGGAGGGGGTACAGCATGATGGGGTTGGACAGGGCGGGGCAAAGTTGAGTGGGGCGGGGTTGGGCAGGGTAAGGCAGGGTGGGGTAGGATGTGGCCAGGTGTGGTTAAGGTGGACAGGGGGGAGCATGACTGTTTTGGGCAGGACAGGGTGGGGCAGAGACAGGTTGGGAAGGGTGGGTCAGGGTGGCTTGGAGCGTGTCCGGGTGGGGCGAAGAAGGACAGGGCGGAGCATAAAAGGGCAGGGCAGGGGAATGATGGATGGGTCCTTGTGAGGCTGGGCAGGGCGGGGTAGGGTGAGCAGGGGAGCACAGGCTCATAGCTCACCTATGAACCTGATGGCTGCCGCTTACAGGGACTCCTGTGGGCCATACTGAAACCACAGGGCCCGGCACAGGTGCTCGGCCGATTGGCTCCTGTCCTCTGCCAGCTGCAGAGAGCGGCAGGAGGGAAGGGTTGGCGCGGGCTCAGCCCCTGGGCCGGGCGCTGCCTGCGCCCAGCCCCGACCTCCCCTGGCCGCACAGCCCTGAGGCGCGGCCAGCAGCCGCTGGCCAAGGGCTCCCGCGGGCAGGGGGCAGAGGGCCGGCTGCTGCCCGGGGAGCCGCGGTGCCGGCCCGCAGCCCCGCCGGGCCGGGGCTCCATGGGCACCTGGCTCGGGCCCACGGGAGCCTGGAGAAGAGCCCGCGCGGCCTCTGGCTGCAGCAGCAGGCAGGGGCACAGCCGCCAGCCCCTCACCATGAGCACCGCGCTCAGGGGCCTTCTCTGGGCTGAGCCCGGGGCTTCCAGGCCCTCCTTACCAGGCACTCATCAATTTTCAATGGCTGCTCCGTCTTCAGCCGCTGTTCGAGATCCCTTCTCTTCAGGAACTCGGCCACACAAAGCAGCGTTTCTCGAGAGGCCTGGAGAGCAGCAGAGACCCAGAGGTGGCCCCACAGCCCAGGGCACAGGACCCACATCCCTGTGCCAAGGCCTGGAGGAGGCTGGAGCCCGTGAGGTGCCAGGGCAGGCGGCAGCCAAGCCCCTTTCCCCGAGATCCACCAGCATCACAGAAAATCTCACCTTTGCCACATCCCGGTTCTCATCACGACAGTAAAGTAAAAGTGCATACAGGCTCTTGTCCACAATTGTCTTCAGGGGCTTTTTCCCCTCATCTACTACCAGTTCCATCACCTTGCAGAAGAGTTGAATGGAGAGCAGCTGCACATGGCTGTTGTCCTAGAGGAAACAAAAAGCCCTGCATCAACTATTCCAGTTCCACCTGGGCAAAGGCCTGAAAGTCCAGAGGGCACAAAGTTTCTGGGAAGCACCCAATGCCTGTGGCTCAGGATGCAGAACTTTACGTGGTCAAAGAGCAGCAGGAGTGCCTCAGCCAGCTTCGGGGCAGTGGTGCTGGATACCAGGATGTCTTTGTGCTTGAGTACATTTGTGAACACAGAGAGGGACATGCTGACCACCTCTCCATCTGCATCATCCAGAACATCCACAAGCCGTTGAGACAGGATGCAAATTCTCCTGGCCTGTGTGGAACACAAGGCTGTGCTGGGAAGCCATCGACGGCTGCACCGCCAACACCGCCCTGGCACTGCAAGCCCACCCTGCTGCTGCAGGGCCCACATGCCAAAGGCCTGACCCAAAGCACTGGGGCAGGTGAGGCAGGAGAGCTGGGAGCAGCTGCCTCAGCTCCTGAAGCCCAGCACGCCCAAGGGGCTGCTTTCCCCAGCGCAGCTTCAGCTGTGGCCCCCTTCTCACCATGAAGAGATCCTTGCTGACCACCACGAGGCCTCTGAGTGCCAGGCGACGCCGCTCCCTGCACTTGCTGTGCAGGTACCTTGCCAAGACCTTCAGGACACTGCCACCACATTGCCCCAAGTCCAGGCACTCAAGGACCTGAAAGGCACAGGGCAGTGACAGGGGAGCCGGCCAGCAGGAGCCCAGAACCGCACAGGGCTGGGCCCAGGCAGCAGCACAGGGCGTGGGCACCGTCCCAGGCAGCTGTGGCTGTGAGAGGGCAGAGAGCTGGGAGGCAGCTCAGCCAGGCAGAGCTGGCCACCAGGCTCACCTCCACAAGGAATGCCAGGAAGGGCAGATCCCAGTAAGGGTCCTGCCTGCTGAGCTGCCGCAGCAAGTGGAGTGCGATGCGAGAGCACAAAGGGACCAAGTTACGGCGCATCTCCCTGGCAGGGGGAAAAAGGCACCAAGACCCTGAGGTGGGGGACAAACCTCTCCCAGGACTGACTCAGAGAGGTCTGGTCTTTCCCCTGCATCCCTGGAGGGGATGTGGGTGCTGTGGGAGGTGGCCCCTTCTGGGCACCCTCCTCTTCCAGCCGTTTCCAGTCTCCTTGGCCGTCCCTCAGTGACGAGGCTCTCTGGCCCATGACCACAGGGACTGTGTGGGGCACAGGGCACAAATGCCAGGGGCAGTGGGGAGAAGGGGGTCTCACCTGGCCAGCAGACCCACGGCATAGTGCTGGGTGTGAGCACACAGCAGCGTGTCCCAGCCACGCTTGCGCTCCAGAGCCATCACCTCTTTGTCACAGCGCAGTCGGTAGAGCAGAGCCTTCATGGCCTGCACGGCAAACCTGTGTGCAGAGCAAAGCCCAGGTCACGCTGGGAGCACTGGCACTGGCCACAAGGGCTTGGGAAGGACAGGAGGACTGGAACCTGTTGTAATTGCTGGGAAGGTGGTGTTCCTTCTGGCATGCTCTCCAGAAATTACCAGCCTCCACTGGTGGCATCTGCTGTGTGGTGATGACAAGATGGAAAAGCAGAGCCACAAACAGGCGGGAGGAATAAAGTATCATGGCCTCATGGCACTCAGGCACCTGGACAATCACCCAGATCACCAGAGCTGCCTGCAAAAGAAGCAGTCCAAGAGAGCGCTCAGTGCCGAGGTGTCCATGGGACAGGGCCCAAGGGCAGATGCAGGAGGAGCAGTGGGCCTGGTGCCTCCTGAGCCTGGCCCTAGCCCAGGGTTCAGCCCAGCGCCTGAGGCATGGAGAGGATGGAGAGCTGCTGGCGAGGTGACTGAGGGGCAAGTGGAGGCCAGTTCCAGAAACTCACAGCCAGGGCAAAAATGTCCCTGTCGTCCCCATCAGAGGTGCATGCGCTGTGCAGTGGCCAGTCCTCCATCACGCAGAGCAGTGTTGGCAGCACTTTCTCCACGGCTGGTCCCACTGACCCTATGGTTCTCCATATGATTGCAGCAGCTCTGTGGGATCAGAGCTCTGTGTCAGGGGCCTCTCAGTCCCAGTACCATGCCCTGTGCAGCTGTGGGGGCCCAGGTGACAGAGCCCCGGTGCCCTGAGGGGCAGGGAGGGAGCATTGGCAGCAGGCTCAGGAAACAGAGGGGCCCGAGGGTGCTGGAGCTCTCTGCCTGCCTGGCAGACCCCATAGCACAGGCTGTGCAGGGCCATGGGCCCTAAAGGCTGGTGAGCCCTGAGCTCTCCAGGCACGTGGGCCGCGTACCTGTCACATGTTGGGGCACAGCGCAGGAGGGTCAGCACCACATCAGCAGGGTGTTCTTCAGCCATCCTCACAATGTCAATTTGCAGCCTGGCATCCAGAGCGACATGAGACACCAGCCTCTGGTGAATGCCCCTTACAATGGCTGGCACCTGGAGGAGGCATGGGGGAGACTTGGAGCACTGTCCAAGGCAGCAACTTTCCCAGCTTCCCCCAAGAAGTGCTTCTCTTCCCGCCACACTGTGCTGGCCTCAAAGGCTGTGGGGGCCCAGTGACCATGGCTTGAGGGGACACAGGATCCTGGCAGGCCTCCAGGCCTGGCCCCGGGCTGCTTACCTGCTGCTGAGGAGAAACAGGACTGTGTTCAAAAACATCCATAGTGGGAGCACGAATCACACTGGCAGTGGGCATGGTGCCAGTGTTTGTGATGCCCTGAGTCATTCTGCTGTCAGTGTTTCCAATGGCCTTGCTCTCAGTCACTGCCATTTGAACAGTGTTCGCCCTTTGATAATTCATGGCATTATGTCCTGAGTGTGCTGTCCATTCTGGGCTGGCATGAGTCTTTCCCTGGAACTTGGTCAGCCTGCAGTCGGGCTGGGCTGGGACCTCAGCTGCTGTGGTGCCAGTCTTTCTATGCTGAATGGGCAAGAATTTTGTGAACATCTGCAGGAGAACAAAGGACAGGGAAGGCAGGGACGTTGCGTGGCATGCTCCAAGCGTGGTGCTCAGCTGAGCAGGGACAGCAGGCCCAGGTGGGGATGGCTGCAGGTACCTTCAGGGTTTTGCGCAAGCGGCCAGGGCTGGGTTCCTGCTCTTGTGTCTTGTCCAGGGCTGCATCTGGCAAAGAGCGAGCGCAGCCAGAGCTGAGGGCCTGCGGGAGAGGCTGGAGAACACAGCCCAGCCCTGCGCTCCCCAGGCAGGGAGAGCCCCGGGATGGCCCAGGGGATGGAGCACGGCCACTGCGGGGTGTCTGTCCTGCCCCTGTTCCATCCTGTCCATGGGCATGTCCCCTGGGAATGGGATGGGATGGGGCCAAGCTGGCTGCAGCCATCAGCCCTGAGGCCCAGCTCTGCCACTCACCATCCTTCACTGGCTGGAACTGTTCCGGTTTTTCAGGCTGTTGTGCTGGGGCAGCTTCAGGGCTTCTCTTTTTTTTCCGTCTGAAGACTTTGAAGAGGCTGCGGAATATACCTGCCATTCCAGAGTCTGGCCTCAAGGGCACCTTCTAGAGAGATGGCTCAGGAACTCTCCAAGTCAACAAGTCCTCAAGGACACCTGCAAAACAGAAGCCTCGCGAAGGCCACAGGCCACCAAGGCCCGCAGTCTTGCCACGAGGTCACCTGTAGGAACAATGCCTCGGAACAGCTCCGGGTCGGACACGAACGAGCGCGCTGTGCGGGGGCTCCTCACGGCACCGCTCTGTCCCGTCCTGTCCCGTCGCGTGCTCCGAGCACTGTGGCCTGCTCTGGTCACCGCCAGCTCCTTTGTCACCACGTGTCACAAAGGACACCCTGTCCCATTCCACGCCACAGTGACCGTGCTGCACCGTGTCACAAAGGGCCCTTGCACACACTGCCGCCTGCCCTGGGGCCGCCCCCAGCCCAGCCAAAGTGGCCCAGGCTGGAAGGAATGCCTGGCCCCAGGTGTCTAAGGCAGCCCGACAGGATCTTTAGGAAGGGCTCAGAGCATCAGCAAGCGCTGCCCTGCTCTGCGGGCTCAGGGCAGCAGAAGGAGCCCCCAGGGCTGCCGACGCAGCCGCGCTGGGAAGGGCATGGGGCCTTCCAGGGAAGCTGGCACGGCCTCCTTGGGACACGTCCCGGCCGGTGGCCATCCTAAACCCGCGGGTGTGACACGCACAAGGAACGGGTGGGCCCGGACACGAATGCTGCTCTGAGCCCTGGGGCCCGGGCAGCGCTGACATCAGCAGCTGTGGCAGAGTCCCTGCCCAAGCAGACCTGCCACCCCCCGAGCCCTGGCAGCGCTGGTGCCCGTCTCCTGCCCCAGAGACCTGTGCCCCTGGGGGACATTGGGGGCTGATGGCAGGAGCACATGGAGCAACTGCTGGCAACACTTGGTCTCTGCCAGAAGCTCCAACTCCATGCTGGAATTATTTTCTCATTCTTCACTGCCTTCTCCCTTCCCCTGCCCCTCTGCCATATGCAACGGGCCTGAGGGACTGAAAGGACCACAGAGAGCCAAAGGGGGACACTCGCACCTGCCTCACTGGGAGCTCCCTGGGAAGCACTTTCCTTGAGAAGCAAGCCCCTTTCCTCCAGAGGTGTTTCCCCAAATGTGCGGCTTTCCTGGGGAACACCAACACACCCTTAAGAAACGCTGGCAAGGCTGAATGACTTCAGGTCCTTTCAGGACAGGCACTCCAGCTCTAGCTCCTATTCCCCCAAGTGGGTTTCCAGGTGCAGGTTCAGAGGTGCAGCCCCAGGCCCTCCACAAACACAAGCTGCCCGCTGCCTCTTCACCTGCCTCAGCTCCTGCCTGTGCTAACAGCACCAAAACCAGGCTGTTCCTGGCCAGGGACCAGAGCCCTGTTCCTGCAGGATGCTCCTGCCAGCACCTTCCAGGTCTCCCTGCTGTGCATGCAGAGCTTTTCATGCCCACTCCCAACAGGCTTTGGAGCGCAGAGCACAGCCTGGCTGGCTCTGCCACCAGCACAGCCCAAACCCAGGCGGAGGAAGAAGCAGCAGGGGCTGCTTTGCGGCCATGCCCAAGAGAGATTGGAAGGGTGCCCTCCCTCTGCTCTCCCTTGCTTGGCTTTCTGACTGGGTCTAAGCCTGGGGCTGCCGTTCCTCACTTGTGGGGACCAGCAGCAAAGGGATCCCTGCACTGCCTGACAGCGCTCCGGGCACCAGCACGGCCGCGTGTCCCAGTTTCGGGCACTGTGCTGCTGCTTCATTTGCCCTTAGGCACACCCAGAGCTCCCTGCTAAGCCCAGATGCTCTCTGGTTCTGCCCTCTTCCTCATCCTGTGCAGGGATGGAGCACTGCTGTGCTTTCAGGGAGCTATTCTTGAAAGCTTCCAGCATTCCAAGCTCCTTTGCCCTCCGTGGATGCTTGCCATGGAATCCCTCACAGCTTGGTTCAGAGCATACTCAGGTTGGCTCTCCCAAAACCCAGGGGCTCCGAGGTGCTCAGCAAGATCTGGAACTGCACAGTGCTGTGGAACTGCACCTTCAGCACAGGGACCTTTCCAGCCTGACCTGCCCTCGTTCCTCTGGGTCTTTGCACAAAACACGGCCTGGGAGAGAACGGCAGCAGGGGCCTGTGTGTCCCAGTGCCCCGGATTTGCTTCAGCTCCACAGGGATGCAGGCAAAGTGCAGAAGCCAAACTTTTATTAGTATAAGGCAAAGCAAAGGGATGAGCTGGGAGGGAAAAAAGGTTACGGGTAGGGTCTGACGGCTGGAGGGGTCGAGCTGTCAAAAGATAGGAAGAGTGGCGGGAAGAAAACGTGATGGACAGGCTGAGAGCAGGTGGGGCAGAGCTTTCAAAATAGGGAAGGAATAGTGGTGAGAAAAAATGGGGATGGGCTCTGTATGAGGGCTGGAGGGAGGGAGCCACCAACAGGGAGGGAGAGTGGAGGGAAACAATGGGGATGGGCAGGGTCTGAGGGCTGGAGGGAGGGAGCTGTCAACAGGCAGGGAGAGGGCTGAAGCCACGAGAACTGTGCCCAGCATCAGCTGTGCCTGGTGCTCCAGTGGCACTGAGAGGTGACGTCCCCTTTAGTGCCTCCTGGCGCTGTTCATGGTACGTTGATTAACTGGATCCAGCAGATGACTCCACTTCTTGGGCTGTTAGGGCTAATTTAGCCTGAATTTCAATGTTAGAGCAAGATGGGCTGGCATTATTCCTTTGAGGATTAAAGGCCTGGAACAGTGAGCAAGTGAGCCATGGTCAGAGCCTGGATCTGCAGTGACCTGAGGAGACCGTCCTGCCAGGGCCACGCCACCCAGCTCTTGCAATGGGCAACAGGGAGGAGTTGCCCACAGGATCAGCCAGAATGTGCTGGCCACGAAACCCCCAAGTGTCCCTGAAATCTCTGTGTGCTCTGCCCACATCAGCCCTCGTCCGCACAGGGAGCAGAGCCCTCCAAAGCCGGGGCAGGGCTTGCAGCTCCTTCCGCAGCCCCCCGCTGTCAGCCCGCTGCCCTCACTCACCAGTGCAGATCAGCCGCAGCTCTCGCTGCTGCCTCCTGAGGCACTGCCCGGCCATGCCTGTGAGCACAGAGCCTGTCACGGCGCCAGCAGCGGCAGAGCTCCCTGCCAGCGGCGCTGCCGGCGCTGTGGCCACACGGGCTGCTGGCCTGGCAGGGCTCAGCCCGGCCCTTGCCGCACGCTGCTGAGATGCGTCGGGGGGGGAGGGGTGGGGCAGGGTGGCACCAAGACCCTGAGGTGGGGGACAAACCTGTCCCAGGACTGACTCATAGAGCTCTGGTCTTTCCCCTGCATCCCTGGAGGGGATGTGGGTGCTGTGGGAGGTGGCCCCTTCTGGGCACCCTCCTCTTCCAGCCGTTTCCAGTCTCCTTGGCCGTCCCTCAGTGACGAGGCTTTCTGGCCCATGACCACAGGGACTGTGTGGGGCACAGGGCACAAATGCCAGGGCAGTGGGGAGAAGGGGGTCTCACCTGGCCAGCAGACCCATGGCATAGTGCTGGGTGTCAGCGCACAGCAGCGTGTCCCAGCCACGCTTGCGCTCCAGAGCCATCACCTCATTGTCCAGAATTACAGGAGCCAGTCAGCCACTCTGGGTCACAGACCTCTCTGTGTCAGTCCTGGGAGAGGTTTGTCCCCCACCTCAGGGTCTTGGTGCCTTTTTCCCCCTGCCAGGGAGATGTGCCGTGACTTGGTCCCTTTGTGCTCTTGCATCGCACTCCACTTGCTGCGGCAGCTCAGCAGGCAGGACCCTTACTAGGATCTGCCCTTCCTGGCATTCCTTGTGGAGGTGAGCCTGGTGGCCAGCGCTGCCTGGCTGAGCTGCCTCCCAGCTCTCTGCCCTCTCATCCTGAGCCACAGGCATTGGGTGCTTCCCAGAAACTTTGTGCCCTCTGGACTTTCAGGCCTTTGCCCAGGTGGAACTGGAATAGTTGATGCAGGGCTTTTTGTTTCCTCTAGGACAACAGCCATGTGCAGCTGCTCTCCATTCAACTCTTCTGCAAGGTGATGGAACTGGTAGTAGAGGAAAAAAGCCCCTGAAGACAATTGTGGACAAGAGCCTGTATGTACTTTTACTTTACTGTCGTGATGAGAACCGGGATGTGGCAAAGGTGAGATTTTCTGTGATGCTGGTGGATCTCGGGGAAAGGGGCTTGGCTGCCGCCTGCCCTGGCACCTCACGGGCTCCAGCCTCCTCCAGGCCTTGGCACAGGGATGTGGGTCCAGTGCCCTGGGCTGTGGGGCCACCTCTGGGTCTCTGCTGCTCTCCAGGCCTCTCGAGAAACGCTGCTTTGTGTGGCCAAGTTCCTGAAGAGAAGGGATCTCGAACAGCGGCTGAAGATGGAGCAGCCATTGAAAATTGATGAGTGCCTGGTAAGGAGGGCCTGGAAGCCCCAGGCTCAGCCCGGAGAAGGCCCCTGAGGGCGGTGCTCAGGGTGCGGGGCTGGCGGCTGTGCCCCTGCCCACTGCTGCAGCCAGAGGCCGCGCGGGCTCTTCTCCAGGCTCCCGTGGGCCCGAGCCGGGTGCCCATGGAGCCCCAGCCCGGCGGGGCTGCGGGCCGGCACCGCGGCTCCCCGGGCAGCAGCCGGCCCTCTGCCCCCTGCCCGCGGGAGCCCTTGGCCGGCGGCTGCTGGCCGCGCCTCAGGGCTGTGCAGCCAGGGGAGGCCGGGGCTGACAGTGGGGGCTGCAGCGGGTAGCTGCAAGCCCTGCCCTGGCTCCGGATTGCTCTACTCCCATGGGCAGAGCACACTGAGATTTCAGGGCCACGTGGGCCATTCGTGGCCAGCAGCTTTGAGCTGATCCCCTTGGTCCCAACTCCGTCCTGGCCCTGGCACGAGCCTGCTGGCATGGCCCCAGAAAGGGGTTCTCCTTGGCTCCCCGCAGCTCCAGCGTCTCACCGTGGCTCTGTTCCTCTCTCTTGCAGCCCTGGAATGCTTGACAAAGCCCCCCTGACCCTGAGTTCTGGGCCCACAGAGTTGTTTTTTTGAGACAGTGCTTAGAGTGCTCTGCTGTCACATCAAATTAGAGGTAGATGCCATGAATGGTTCACGTCATTCCCTTCTTTCCAAGGAAGCCATGTTCTGTCTTCTCTTGTGTTCACTTTTTACGGTTGTCCTCAGCTAGAGCTGTAAGGAAGACGTGGAAACTTGGGAAAGGCCACCTAGTCTTTATAGTCTGCCTTCAAGAGAAGGGAGAAGGGTTTTGTCCAACTTGGAATTCTCCTTCACCTCTCTGTCCTGATGTAATCAGGCTCTTCCTTTTTTCAGTAATTAATAGCAATAGTCATAAGGGCAACGCAAGAGTAACTGAGGAAACCCACACAAGCACATAGGACCACGCACAAACAACAGCTCCAGGGAGCATCTTTTACCTCCCAGTGTGACTTGACAGCACTTTTCACTACAGTGCCAGCTTTCCAAAGCAACTGGTGACTCTGGGTGGCTTTACTCTTGGCTGCCCAATTTGGAAAGCTTTTCAAGGATGTATTTTTGGGAAAGCAAAAGCAACTTCTCCAGTGAAGTGACAGGTTGAACATCCAAACTTGCCAGTTCCTCCTTGTTCCTGTGGAACAGATCTCTTCATATCTCACCTCACAATCGTCCCTCCTCACCCAAAGCTTCCAGTCAGGGAGCTGCTAATCCCAAAACTGCTGTCAAGGAGTCTCTTCTCATCCCTGTCATGGTCCTGAGGGCACTAATAAACCTTGGTGGCCCTGACCTGCCCCTCCACTGGGATCTCTACTCATCTGCAGCTACTAAAGCTCAGCCCTGGATCTCCAGTGACTGGTCCATGTGGTGGGAATGCCGAGCTCTAGCTCAGCCAAGGGAGTGTGGCTGGGGGTGGGTTCTCTAAATACCTACTAAGCTTTCCTTCACCCTCTGTTCTTCCTCTGGTGTTGCTCTGGGAAGCATCACTACCCCTGAACAGCAGGGTAGTGCTGTCAAATCAGTCAACAACCCTCCCCAGTGAAGGGGATGCCTTTAGTGAGATTTTCAGGCCAAGCCACATGGGTGGCATTTTACCCTGGAGATCTGACTGCACCGCAAGGGAAATGGCGGGTCTTGGGGCTGAGGGAACTTTACCTCAGGGCAAAAGCTTATGGGGAAAACCCAATCAGTATCAAACACTTGTGCCACTCTCTTAAACCCCTGCACATATTTAATGGAGTATGAGAGATTATCTGGGTACACTGTGGACACTCCATGAAGTTCTAACTGCTAAGGTGGAACAATGCATTCCTGGGGCTTTCAGACACATCTGGTACAAAATGGTACTAGGTGGTACTAGGAAACCACACAAGGGAATCACAGGAAGAGGACTTTGCATGAGTTGGGAGAGGAAAACCACTTCGGCAGAAACAAAGGATTAAAAGCCCATAAAGGACTTCAATTGCGGCTGGTGGAAATACCATGTTTAGAACACAGGACCTAGAAGATATCATAAATAAATACCTAATTCTTCACAGAAACACAAACCAGCTTCCTTTGCAATACAAAGCACATTTTAAATGGCTATTTTGATGTAAATGACCACATTTTTCCTGGAAAAAACAAACACTCAATGTCCATTGCACTTGAAACCCAGTTTCCTCTATGCTTTTTTTTTTTTAAGGAAAATATTGGCTAACCCTGCCAGTCCTGTGTATAATATACACATCTTCCAAACACAGAGAGCTAAGTGTTGGCTGCAAATCAGAATTTTCCCTGCTAAAGGGATCTCAGAATCATGGAATGGTTATGGTTGGAACAGACCTTAGAGATCATCTGAGATAAGGCAGAGACAGAATGCACCTACCACACCCAGAAATGCCTTTTCTGTTGTTCAAACACACCAAAACTCCTCATTCCCATGAAATCCAAGCAGCTCTCCCAAGTGACAGAGGGCAGGTTTGGATCAGGTATTAGGAAGAGATTCTTTGCTGCGAGGGTGGCGAGGCATGGCATCACTGCCGCCAATGTCACCGTGTGTCAGGACAGACAGTGATAAAACCCAAACAAGCAGAACAACCAGCCTGCTGACAAGGTTATCCACAAACCCCAGAGCCTGGAATTGGCTCTGGCAACGGCTTGCCCAGGGTTTACTGCAGACAGGGAGACTTGCCCGTGTCACAGCTCATTAGCTGGGTGGCTCTCAGGGGGAAAGCTGCTCCAAGCTGCTGTGCTGCTCTCTGTGATTCCAGCTGAAGCCTGTGGGTCTCTGCTTCCAGCCCCACAGGGGCCAGGATGGAGGGGAAGCTTGTGGGACAGTTACTGGGGCTGGGCATACTCAGCCACTGCAGGAGACAGCAGGAATTTTAGGGACTGAAATCTCAGTGTGGCCAAAGCAAACGCAGAACAAAGCACAGTATGATGGTTATGTTTTCACCAGTGGAAGGATGTACACCAGGATCTGCACTCCCAGGGAGTGGGAAGAGCTGTCCTTTTACAAAAATCCCACTCTCTTGCCCAAAACTGTGAGCAGCTTCTTGCTAGGGGCTGGTGCCATATGGGGGAAACTGAGAGCTCTTTGTGTTGAATGAAATCCTCAGTTCCCTCTGGACAGGTCCTTAAAGATAAGGACCAGCAGAATGGCCATGCTTGTTACAGGGCCTGCACCAAGTGACAGGATGGCAGTAGAATCACAGAAGCAGGGAATCACTAAGGTTGGAAAAGCCTTCTAAGATCCTTGAGCACAACCATTCCCCCAGCACTGCCAAGCCCACCACTAAACCATGTCCATGAAGAGCCTCATGGCCATTCTGGGTTGCCCACCACCCACTGGACAGGGAAATTTTTTTCTCTTCTCATATTCCAATTAACTTATGAGCACTCAGCAGGATTCATGGTTTTGCAAAATTCAGAAGGATGCTTTTGGTCATTAAGGATATGAACACTTTGAGGTTATGAAATTTGAAGTTCAGAAGGACATAGGTGGTCCTCACTGTTGGGTTGTTAACTAATGCACATGTCATGGAGCACAAAAACATGTACTCCCGAGGAGTTTTAAGACTTCCATCATGCTCTTTCTCCCCAGCCACTTCCAGATAGGCTCTGTAGTTTTGAACACTTTACCTTCTACCTAAGCAAAGTCCCTTCCCTTCAAAAAGAAAATAAATTCAATTCCAAAGCGTCAGCCTTCCCCTTCGATCCAGAAACCACAAATGCACTTGGCATCATTCCTTCTTCTGTCTCAAAAAATGCTCAGGGTTTGGTTTCCCAGTACTTCTGTGCAGCCAAGTGAGCTGTTAGCACCTGGAGACCTGATCCTGGAGTGGCGCAGCTGAGTCCCAGCAATGTCCCAACACACGGGGAAATGTCCCCAGCCCTGATGATCAGGATAACCAGGAGGAAAAGCAGAGCCAAGGGGATACCCAATGTCTCTGTAAGAGTGCCCACAACTTGCCACACTGAGTCTCTTCCTCAGAGCAGGCAAATCTCCTCCTCCAGGGATGCCAGAGGCACTCGGGCTCCCCAGCTCCATCTCAGCAGAGAGAACCCCCAGAAGCCAGCCAGGATGCAGCCACCTCCTCTGTGTTTTGTCCTTCTGCAAATTGACTTGCTCTGTGCCCTCTGCTCTGCTTAATTGATCCTCTGCCCATCTCCAGCAAACAAATTGTTCCCCTGTCTCATTCATAATGTGCTCCAAATAAAGTGTGTTTCTGCCTGAGTGAATGCCCTTCGGGGGTACTTTAAATTGTCACAGTGCATAAGGCTTTCCCTGAAATCTGCATTTTACAGTGCTCACTCTCCACAATGGCCCCTGGAGCCACACTTAATCTATTTCAAGGCATGTGGTGACTTCCCAAAACAACCTGGCTAGGAAAGCAAAGCTTGCTTTAAACCAGGCTCTTTCCATCCTCCCTTTTCCCCCAAACCAGCTGGGTTTTCCTTTTCCATCCTGAAAATAAAGAAGCAAACCAAACTCCAAAGAGTGTCTGTTGATCCAGCTCTGAGAACTCACCAAAGCAAAGCACTGTCCAGTTTTAAAAACTGGGCAAGGGCTCAAATCCTTGTGGGTATGAGGACCAGCAGTGATTCAACCCAGGCTCGCTGCTCAAGGAGCATTGCTGAGGTTATCAGGGAGGTTGAAGCCACCCAGAGAAAGTGGCCAGTGTGTCCAGGAGATATGATCCTTGTAACTTACTACAGACCCAATGGTACTACAGAAATACTGCTGGAGGAGCAGCCAGCCCTGCTGCTGAACAGGGAGGAGCTCAGATTAAAGTTTATTTGCAGCCTCCTCATGTATTTCCAGGACACAGACCCAAACGAAGCATCTCCCAGGAGAGAGAGCTCCCATGTTTTTATGGGATGGTTTTAGGAAGCAAGGAACTTCTCTGCAGAGGGAAGCATGGATCCAAATGCGTCAGTTTTGTCTTTAAATCTGCATATTACGGAGGGGGAAAAACCCCAAACCAAACAACCAAGCCCAAGGTTTAGAGCCCCTTCCCAAGAGCCCCAAAATGGGCAGCAAGGCACAAAAAGGGAGCAGTGTAAAGGTCTTTCCCTTTGATTGCTGCTGGCAGGTTCTCACCACGTGGTCTCTCCTTGCTCAGAGCCAGCAAGGGCAGATTTGGAGTCTGGGCTTGGCAGGATATTGCAAAAGCTGCGATCAGAGCTGCATCCCAGCTGGAGACTAAAATAACTGTGAGATTACCTCCACGGGAGCGCAGCCAGCACGGATAATGCTTGGCCCGTTCCTCCCCCATCTTGCCACAGCCTTGCCTGGCCTCCCTTCCATGTTTCTTCAAAGCCTCCTTCGCTGCAGGAACTTCAGTCCTGCTGAGAGGCAAGGGAAGGCTGAGCTTGCCCTGTCTCACAGCACCCCTCTCCACACTGGGCTGCCCAGCTCCATCCACCTTTGAGCTCCTCCACGTTGTGAGCAGAGCTCCCGTTGCTTGTTTGTCTGATCCTTCCCTGCCAGGCTCTGCTCTCTGCAGAGTAATCCCAGCTACTGACAGGGCAGAGGGCCAAGGTGCAAATGGATTTTCTTGTCCCTCAAGAGCTCCTTTCCCCTTGTGTGGCCCAGCCACCATCAGCCTAGGCTGGGGTTTTGAAGGCATTTCAAACTCAAGCCAAGGGGGTTTCTGGCATGAAACATCCTCTGAGGAGGCAGCAAAAAGCTCAGAGGTGCAAACTGTTCTTGGGCAAGCTCAAAAAAGACATTTCCTCCTCTGGAGAGCCAAACCCACCAGAAACGGCTGCAACAGCTGGGGCTGGAACCCAGCACCACTACAGAGCACTATGCAAGGTAGACGTGACACTTGGTCCACCTGTAGAGCTTGGAAATCTTCCTAGATGCATTTGAGAGTTTAGCAACCACTTGAGGGTTTAGCAGCCACAGCTGGCCAGGAAAAGGGGAATTAAGGATTGGGAAGGATGGCGAAATTTAGGCAGAGATGGGACACCATGACACCAAACACTCCTCTGCTCAGTGGGAAGGCATCTGGGAGACATCAGCAAGGTAGTAACAATGGTACAACTGTTAGCAAGGGCAGGAGCCCTCACAGCTGCAGAGCAACAGCCCCTGTCATGAGAAGGGGCAGGGATATGTCAGCAGAAGGTAAGGAATATAAAATATAAACCTTTCTAAACCCATCAAGGAAACTGAAGTAAGTTTCAGTGTAAAATAATTAAATGGGAGGTAAAAACATTTCTTTTAAAGCCTCCCAGTGCCTAAAAAGGCTCCAAGAAAGCTGGAGAGGGACTTTGCACAAGGGCTTGGAGTTACAGGAAAAGGGGGAATAGCCTCCCACTGCCAGAGGGCAGGGATGGATGGGATATTGGGAAGAAATCCTCCCTGTGAGGGTGGGCAGGCCCTGGCACAGGGTGCCCAGAGCAGCTGTGGCTGCCGCTGGATCCCTGGCAGTGCCCAAGGCCAGGCTGGACATATGCTTGGAGCAGCCTGGGACAGTGGAAGGTGTCCCTGCCCATGGTGGGGGAGAAGGATGAGCCTTAAGGCTCCTGCCTAAACCATTCTGTGAGTCTGAGATTTCACATCAGATTTGAGATTATTTTTTGAGGTGCACACATTTATCAAACAACACAGACAGTTTTGGCCCATTCATATCAAACTCTCCTAGGTCCAGAAAATAACAGTGATAACAATATCTGATGATGATGATGATGATAACACCAACAATAACTATGCCATTATTCCAAAGTACCTGCTAGCCAAGATGATCACCCCAAGATGAATGGTTGATGTGCTTCATCATTCTTTAGATCTTTCCAGCCAAGCTTGGAAAGTCTTTGGACTTAACAAAAAGACACACAAATACTTTTTGGGGGCAGATGACTGCTATCTAAAGTCCATTGTACTTGAAAACCACGGGCACAGAAGGTTGTCTAGATGGCTGGCCACTCAACTCTGCAGTGGGAGTTCCAGTAGTGATGTTTTGAAGTGCCCCCCCTATTAAGAGGCTTTATGATTTGTCCAAATTGGTTTTTCAAAATGATTTAAAGCAAGGTGAAACATGTCTCAGCTATTCTTCAGGAACAGACTGGTTAACTCCACACCTGCTGTCCCAGGTGTCCCCAGCCAGGCTGCAGCACCTGCCCACGGCTCTCCTCTGGCCCAGAGCAGGGGCTCATCACTGGCACTGAGGAGCAGCCAGCAAACAGGACACAGGATGGGAGTGAACAAACACCACCTCCCCACGGGCTCCTTCATCTCTGTTTAAAGCAGGAGCCACCACAGCATGCTCTGCTCTGCTCTGCTGCCCAGGGCTCCTGCCCCCATCTGGAATGGATGGTGCACGGCCGTGCTGTGGGCAAACACCAGGCTGAGCTTCTAGAGAAATATTTACCTTGCTCCCTGCTGTCCTGGGGCCCAAGGAGACATCCTGGCCTCCGTGATGCCAGCTGGGGACTGGGGCTTTCAGCCAGTGTCACAGACATCTTTTATAGAAAATCCTTTCCTTAGGATTTTTCCTCCTGAGAAGCTGAGAGGCCTCAGGAGCAAAATGTAAACAATGGTTATCTGCTGCTGTGGAATGCAACAGGTGCATCTGGGATTGGCCCATGTTGGTTGTTTGTAATTAATGGCCAATCACAGTCAGCTGGCTCAGACAGAGAGTCCGAGACAGAGCCTTTGTTATCAATCTTTCTTTTTCTATTCTTAGCTAGCCTTCTGATGAAATCCTTTCTTCTATTCTTTTAGTATAGTTTTAACATAATATATATAACAAAATAATAAATCAAACCTTCTGAAACATGAAGTCAAATCCTTGTCTCTTCCCTCAACCTGAGACCCCTGTGAATGCAGTCACATTTCCTCACACCTTCCTTGGCCTCATCCAGCTCTTGGGGATTGATGTGCCCCATGGGACCATGCTCCCTCCAGATGTGCAAACCAGAGCACAAAATGCACAGCTGCCCAACTCCCCTTTCTTGCCACCACGGCTCAGGGCAGGCTGCAGATGTTGGGGTGATGAACAGAGGCATCTCCCTCGCTGCAGAAGGAAGTTTTCCTTCAGCCAGGCTCCCTGGGCCAGCCTGGTGTGTCAGCAATCAATGCCACGAGGCCCAGGGGAACACAGGCAGCAGCTGCCATGAGGATGGGCATAAATTATGGATGTGCCAGCCTACTTTGGGAGCAGAGCAGCTCCCTCCACGGAAATGATGGCTTGTGCTCCACAGGCCTCACAGACACAGTGCTGAACAAACCCACACTGTGCTCACTAAAACACAGCCCTGGTGACACAGCCAGCAGGGCTGCAGGGAAGCTCATGGTGCTGTGCAGATGCATGGCAAGGAAGAGGAGAAACCCATCAGGGCAGGAATGGTCACAGAATGGTTGCCTACACATCCAGGGCCTGGCCCGAGGAGGAAGCCTGGCAGTGGGCAGGCTGTGCTCAGCATCGGGAGTCAGCTGGAAGCCACCAAGCCGCAGCCCCAGGGATGCTCTGCTCCCATCCCTCCATCCCACTCGGCACAGGTGGGGCTGCCCAGAGCCAACTCCTCCGAAGGAACAGGGAGGAGAAAGCAGAGGAGGGCACAGAAACCATAAAAGATCAAACGCTCCCAGCATATATCCAACACAAAGTCAGATACGTTACAAAACTGCCTTGTTTTGTTAAGAAAAAGCAGGTGCCAGGTAGGGGTGGGAATGTTGGACAATTCAGCATTCAGAGCAAAGAAACCTGTGTTTTTTCTAGTTTCCAGGCTGAAAAACAGTGCAGGGGAAAAGAATCAGCTCATTTGTCTTAGAAGATGTTTTCTATTACATACTAAAAACTACATACAGACACTTTATAAATACACATACTTTGTGTATTTCAAGATATCTACATGCAACTCTATATACATATATAACATATAAATATTGTACTTTTTTTTTTTTAAATACACTTACCCCTCTCTGTCAGATTTCTCAATCCCTTTCAAACATCCATGGCAGGAGCCAACAGGTGGACTGTGTGCATCCCAAAGGCTGCAGGTGCTCCTCAGAATCCCTTCCAATCCAACCCATTCCATCTCAGGTCACCAGTGGCAAGGCCTGAGCTCCAAACTAGCAAACCCTGACACGCTCGATTGGGAAGAGACACAACCAGCAAGGGAAACATCAGAGAGGAGGTCCAAAACCATTTATTGAAACAAAACCAAGAGGAATTCACATGAATCCAAAGCTGGGTGAGCAGGAGGAGGGATGAGCTTCATCAGGTTTCTTAAAGGGTCACCATGTTCCTGATCTTTAAACAACCTTTTCATACCATTCCACAGGATGCTGCTTTGGGATGGTAAGAGGTTGTTTTTTCCTTCCACTGGAGTGGCATAAAAATAAATCTGTCAGCTCGTATTATATACACACATATGGGCTGTGGGTTTTTTTTTTTCTGTGGGAAAACATCACTCCCTCAGTACTTACAATTAAGTAGCATTATACTTATTTTCTTTATCTTACTGAAATTTTTGGTTTTTAACTGAAAACTTTGAGACTCGAAGTCTGAGGGTACCTGAGGCCAGCACCCAGAGAAAATCAGTTTAGCAGCCAATCTCAGCATGTCTTGTACAGCACAGCAAAGCCCAGGGTGTTTGCCACAGGAGCTCTAACCTGGATCCCAAACTCTGGGAACACCTGGGACACAAGGAAAGCTGGGGTGGGGAAGGACCAGAGCAGCACAAGAACACCACACAGGGCTCATTTTCCTTGTAAAACAGGTGACAAATCTGTACAACATGGCCACAGGTACCTGGCAGGGATGGCAGGAAATTAAATACCAGAGGGGAAAACCTTTCTGTGTCTTTCCTTAGGACAGGTTTTCATGAGGCTGGTATCCATGCTGGATCATGCACGTAAATACAAAGTTTTGGTGAAGCTTTGGCTGCACCCATGGGGTGACCTGCAACCACAGCTCAGCCTGCTCCAGTGCCCTGGGAAATCTGTCCTCCAGCCCTGCTGCCTGCTGCTGTCCCTCCCCATACCAGGGACACCAGCACAGGGAGCAGGATGGTGGGAAGTTGAGATAAAAACCTCCAGGTGAGCCAAAGCAACCAACATCAATGGCACCAGCAGGATGCGCACAGCAGCAGGGAAGGTTTGCTTTCTGCAGCTTGAAGGCAGCTCCTTCCCCAGGGAAAAGTCCCGCTTTGTCCATTCCTGTCTCTCCTAGAGACAGAAGTCCCCCCTGGAGGCGTGAGGGGGATCTGGCAGCACTTCTGCCCGGGGCTGAGGCTGGCAGGGCAGTGCCAGGCTTCCCCCCAGCACTGGATGCTCTTGGGGCAGTCCCACGGCAGAGCTGGGCAGACCAGAGCCGCTGCAGGGCTAGGAGAGAGAGAGAACAGTGGTGAGGCGCTTTGCAGGGGGTTGTTAGCACTGCCTGCACAGAGCCCCAGCACAGAAAACACCGAGCCCCAGAGGGAGCAAGGCCCTTACCCTCTGCCTGCCCTCCTGGCTCCGTGTCCCATAGGAATTCAGTGTCTCCGGAGGGCTGCTGATGCTCCCAACATGCCCTGCAGCTGAGCTGGGGGAAGAGTGCTGGGGCACGGAAAGAACAGAGCTCAGCTGCTTTTCGGGAACGAGCTGGGAGAAAGGGGGAACAATCCCGGGGTATGGAGCCATCTCTTGCCAGGAGTTGCCAGTGCCGGCAGCATCCAGGCTGCACAATCCATCCAGGTGAAACTGCTGTGGGGGCAGGCCAGGCCCGGGGCGCAGGCAGCCCTGGGGCTGGGAGACCCCCTCTCTGCTGAGGCCATGAGCACCAGGCTGAGCTGGAGCCCGCAGCAGAGGGCAGACACAGTCCTGCCAAGGGCCGGGGTGTGGCAAAGAGCTGGGGCATGGGCCACACACCCCGCTCATCAGCAAGTGATGGTGCCTGGGCTGGCTGGGCAGTGCCACGTGGTCCTGGCACTGGCTGGGCAGGGAGAAGGACTGCTGGACATCCTCTTGGAGGGGCTGCACGACTGAGAAGTCTCCCTGCAGCTGCTGGGCCCCGGGTGGCTCCTGCGGGCAGGGAGCTCCCGGGGCTGAGCTAGGGGTCCTGTGCCATGGGGTGCCCTGCACTGGCAGGAAGGAGAGGAGCACAGTCTCCTCCCCAGCTGGTCTCCACTGGGAGCCACTGGACAGCTCTTCCTGCTCAGCCAGCTCTGGGAGCAGCCCTGGCACAGCACTGAGGGGCTGCTCCCACAGCAGTGTGGGGGCCTGGGCCAGGGCAGTGCTGGGCTGCCCTGCACGCTGTGCCAGGTGGCACCCCGAGTCCTCGTTCTCCATGTGGCACTGAGCAGTGCTTCCCTGCAGGCTGGGGGGAGTGTCTGGCAGGGGACAGATCTGCTGCCCTCCCTCATGGCCATCCACTGGAGGCCTGGGGACACAGGAGAGAATCTGGTTGCTGGCCAGGCTGTTATTCAGGGATGGGGACTGGTCTGGGTCTGTACTGACCATCACCGTTTTCTCATCCAGCAGCAGGAGCTCCCGGTCCTCAGCATTCAAGCCCAGGCCCTCCAAAGCACTGAAGAGCTTGTTGGAACAGCTCTGGTCACTCTCAATTGAGAGCAAGTCCATGGTGGCCAAGAGAGGGTCCTCCTGTTGCAAATCCAGCAGCTTCTCTTGGAGGCTGTTGCCCCTTGAAGAAGCTGGAGCTGTGCCCATACTCCAGGCATCCCCTCCTGCACCTGGCAAGGACACACCCTTGAGCTGGGCAGTACTGCTGAAGGAAGGGTTCGGAATGGGAACGGAGTGGGAGGTGTACACCGCCTTGTCCTGCTGCATCACAGCACCCAGCAGAGACCTGGGGTCAATGCCATTCTTCTGGGAGTGCCCTACGTGGCTGCAGGAGGGCTTCTTGGACTTGCTGAGTTTCCCTTTGCTCTGGAAAAGGTCAGGGAAGCCTGGGAGAGGATGAGTACTTTGGTATAGAAGCGCCTCTCCTGTAGCAAAGGTGAAGGGAAGATGCACAGACCGCTTCCGAAGGTGCTCTCCTCCTTCTTCATCTCTGCAGGGCAGGAAGAGGACACCGCGACTGACATGTGCACAAACCCACCCCACAAGTGCTTCTGCCACGGGCAGTTGTGATCCCTGCAAGCCAAAGCCCCTTTGCTCCAGTCAGCATGCATTCACACACACACACACACACACACACAGAGAAAAACCAAACATCTGCAGCATAACTGAGCACCACCTCTGTTGAGGGGTGGCCTTGCAGACACGGATGTGGCTGAACAGCACCAAGCACAGAATCCCACAGCTGCAGCAACAAAGGTGCAAGCAGCAAGGACAAACCCAACTCGCTGCCCTGCTCAGGACACCCCAGAGCCATGGGGAAAGGCAGGCTGTGGCCACGCCAGCCCAGCACGTACACGAGGGGTCTCTGTGTGACCACGATGGACTCGGGTTTGCCGTTCCTGTAGACGAGCCGGGCGTTGGCCTGCACCCACTTCCAGCGCTTGTCCTTGGTCAGCAGCCGGAACACCGTCAGCCCGCTCTCGCCCGTCTGCATCACTGCCGGAGGAAGCACCAGAGCTGCCACCATGGCACGCTGCCCTTCCCAGCTGGAAGCAGCAGCAGCGTGGCTGGCAGGCACAGGGGACTGTCATCTTTTATGAAAAATCCTTTCCTTAGGATTTTTCCTCCTGAGAAGCTGAGAGGCCTCAGGAGCAAAATGTAAACAGTGGTTATCTGCTGCTGTGGAATGCAACAGGTGGGTCTGGGATTGGCCCATGTTGGTTGTTTGTAATTAATGGCCAATCACAGTCAGCTGGCTCGGACAGAGAGTCCAAGCCACAAGCCTTAGTTATCATTCTTTCCTATTCTATTCTTAGCTAGCCTTTTGATGAAACCTTTTCTTCTATTCTTTTAGTATAGTTTTAATGTAATATATCATAAAATAATAAATCAAGCCTTCTGAAATATGGAGTCAACATTCTCGTCTCTTCCCTCATCCTGGGACCCCTGTGAACGTGGTCACAGGGGACAGCTGAGCACCCCTTGCTGCGCTCCACACCGAGCTCCCTGCAGTGACAGGAGCAGCACAGCAGAGCATCCTGTGGGGAAAGAGCCACTGGGCTTGACAGAGCAGCCAACAGAGATGCCCCAGTCCCAGCCCACTCATCAGCACAAGGGACCAGGGAGGGGACTCTTACTCCTGACGTGGTTCTCAGCACAGTACAGCATGTCAGCAGCATGGACAAACTGGTACCCCGTGCCACACATCCGCAGCTCCGCCTCGGTGTAGCCCAGGATGATCTTCCCCCTGTGAGACACAGAGAGCACACCGAGCTCACAGGCAAGGCTGGGGAGGATGTCAGGAATGGGGCACTGAAAGCTCTGCTGCTTACTTGGCATCACACGCCAAGGGGGTGAAGTCCAGCTTGTGCTTGGTCCTGAAGATCATGTTCTTGGTTCGGATCTGCAGGATGGACGGCGGCTGCAGGGGCGTGGAGATGGCAAACAGAGCGAGCTGGGGGGGCCGGACAGAACCATCTTCAGACCTTTCCTTCTGCCCATAAAGGAATTTCAGCCTGCCTTGAAGGTTCAAAGCCTGGGAAGAGAAGAAAAGCTCAGTGTCATGCAGAAAAGTGAGAAGGAAGAGAGCTACATGGAAAGGAAGACATCTGTCTACAGAGTTGGTGTGAACAGAATCATCAAATCACAGCATGGCTTGGGTTTGGAGTGACCTTAAGGATCATCTCGTTCCAATCCTCCTGCCATGCGCCAGGACACCTTTCACTATCCTTGGTTTCTCTCAACCAAGCCCCATCCAACCTGGCTTTGGACACTTCCAGGGATGGGGCAGCCACAGCTCTCCAGTGCAGAGAGAAGGAGGGATGACCACCACCTACTTGATCTTAAGACACGCTTTTAACAGAAAAACCAAAACACAGGGGAGAAAAGCACTTGACTGCTCAAGATTCAGCATTTCTGAGAGGAGAGGAACAAAACTCACAGGGAGAGGTTGAATGTGCAGGCCAAACCTATGAAAAACAGGGAAAGTCTCTTGCTGAGACAGGCAAGTGCTGCACATGTGTTGAAAATTGCAATGCAAGATGTTTTCCATTCCCATCTGTGTGGCAGATTACCTTTGCCAAGTGGGCAGTTTGCCTTTGAGTGACCACATTCACACCTCCCTGGGGAGGGGACATTGCTGATAACAGACTATTGAATGTCACTGCATGGCTGATAAGAACTATAGCATCCCACTAGGAGATGCTACGCCCAGAGGGAGGAGCCAAGCATTGCTACCCGGATATAATCCAGAGGTTTTTGAGACACCAGCACGGCTTTCTCCACGGGATTCCTCAGTGGAACAGCAGCTGCCTCTTCTTCCACGGGATCTTCAGAGGAAGAATACATCCTTCTCTACAGATCCCCCTTGCTCCAACAGAGCCACACCTGACACTTCAGGAGGGCTGCAGTCACATTTCCAATGGGACTGCCACCCACACCCTGACCCACAGGGTGTCAGGTTGGGTTCTGACTCTGTCAGTGTTGTTCTAGTGTACTGCATTGTTTATTTCATCCTTTTATTTTTTTTCTTCCCTATTAAAGAACTGTTACTCCTGGTCCCATATTTTTGCCTGAGAGCCCCTTAATTTAAAATTTATACAAATTCGGAGGGGTGGGGAGGGTTTACACTCTCCATTTCAGGGGAGGCTCCTGCCTTCCTTAGCAGACTCCTGTCTTTCCAAACCAAGGCAACATGGCAGAAAGGAGCACGGGATCTTTCCAGGGGGTGGTTTCAGTGCTGGTGAAACCCTCTGTGGTGAGCCTACCCCTCTCCTGCTGCGGAGGGTCTGTACTCACCAGGAAGCCTGAGGAATTATCCAGGAGGCAACGAAAGCGGCACACAAAGCTCCTCTCCAGGAAGGAGGAGTTTTCTGGGGGCAGCTGATCTGGCTGGTAGATGACAGCAGAAGAGCTAAGACTCTTCCCTGCTGTGGAAGAGAGGGATTGAGAGAATCAAGTAAGGATTCAGCCCAGCACTGGGCACTGCAGCAGTTTGCAGAGCACAGCAACAGAAACTGGGGGGAAAAGCCACAACATTGGAACGAAGCTGTGGCCTGAGCCACCTGGGGGCAAGTGGTGACAGCGAGTTGGGGTCCCAGCATCCCTGGGGAGCCCTGGTGCTGCCCAGGATGGCAGCCTGCCTTTACCTGCTGCAGAGGGCTCACCAGCGTCCAGGGCCCAGCGGAGGTTGCGCCTGAACTCCGGCTGGTCCTCGGTGTGGATCAGCTCGAAGACACTCTGGTGCATGACATCTGTCTGGAGGGGACACGCCATCTGTAAGCCCTGCAGCCTGTCCCCAGGGCCAGTTTTCATGTCCACCTGGGAACAGCCTGTCACGGCCCCAGTTGGTTTTATCTTACTCAGTTTCCCTGGTGCTCAAATGGGTCCCTGGCTAAATGAGGTTGGAAACTTTCCCCCAGAACTGATGTTGGTGGGAACAGACAGCACATCTGGCTTTAAGGATTCCTTGCCCATGTTGGGCCTGACTTCCTCCCCTGAGAAGCCTAAAGAGCCAATACAGCTTACCTCTGACATCCCCATAAGTCAAAATCCCAGTGCTGACTAAAGAAATTAGATGAAAACATGGATTTGGGAACAAAATAGCAGCAAGGCCACCACATCCCTACCCTATTCCCAAGAGAACAATGCCCTGGGACTTGCTCTCTGTGCCCAGGCGGACAGGTGCCATCTACCCCAGGTGTTGGGGACAGCCAGCTGTGTGTGGGTGACACCAAACCACAGTAGCTGAAGCACTGCAGCTAAGTCCCACTTCCCTGTAAATATGATCTAGCATTCTCCAGGTTACCTGGGTGCCCAAAGTGCTGGAGCTCCACGGGATTTGCCAGGATTTGAGTGGGTGTCCCAGGCAAACTGGGCAAGGAACCCCCGACACCTCCCCATGGCCATGAACCCCATGGCTGCTGGAAAGCATTTATGGGCTGATGAAGTCCCTTGTAATCTACCAGTGACCATGTCTGGCAATACGGGGTCCAAATTCCCAAGGAAAAGCCCCAGACAACTCCCTGAGAGCCTGTGATCCCTGCAGAGCCTCCTCCCTGCAGGCAACTTGGGGCCATTCACCACCACCAGGGAAAAACTGGCTCCCCACAGCAAGTCAGAGTCCCACCAACCTGGTGAAATCCCAGATAGTCCTGGATCGTATGCGAGGAGTAAAATATCAGCCCTTCTGATGTCACCACCAGCACAAAGCCATTGAGTGCCTGTGGGAGAGAGGAGATCAGCAGGGACAGGCCACAACCCTTCTCTTCTACAGCAGGGCACCCAAAGCCTGGCTGGCAGGCAGCTGAGTCACCACAGATGGCCTCTCTGAGCTCATGCAGCTCTTCCACATAGCTGCCTGGGAATATTCTAATCCAGACTGATGGAAAAGTGTGCTTCCATCCTGGGAGCATTGACTCAGACTCAGCTTTGGACAATTATCCTCATCCTGTAAAGGGAGCAGATAAAAGCCTCTGAACTTCCTGCAGTATCAAAGTGGACACCATTAGGTCCAGGTCCATTCTGGTGGAAATGAGCCTTTGCAACAGTCTTGAGGGCCTTGGCAGTTGTGTGTGGCCATCCCAGGTTCCAGAGGAGTTCCTTCCAAGGCCAAGGAAGGTGTTGTCTCTGCTGCCCATTCCCTCCTCCAGGTGGCCAGTGCGGAAAGGGCCTTGACCAGTGGAAATGGAAAAGCCAAAAGCTAAAGCATAAGGGTTTGGATTAGAAATTGCAGCAAAACCAATCTTGATTTCTGAAAAGCCAGTTTCTTCCGAAGCAGCAGGGAATTCAGGCTGAGTCTGATGCCTGAACTTGGGGGAAACCTACAAAATCCCTGGGTGACCCCAGAGCGCCTTTTCCTTTCTGCCAATACACTGCAGAATCATTTAGGTTGGAGAATCCCTCTAAGATCATCACCTCCAAGATCACTTCTTCTGGAACGCTACCTGGTTCATGCAGACCCCCCTTTTTTAGGCTGAATGCTGTGCTCTGTTTCCACAAAATAAATACCCAAAGCTGTTGTGCCTGTGTGGATTTGAAGCCCAAAGCCCTCCCCACAGAGAAGAGCAAATGCAGCCATCAATCTGAAGTTTCCATTGCATTTTTAATGTTGCACGCTTAGACATTTCACAGTTCACTGGCCCTTCCATCTACTCCTCAGGATTGCAAAGTCAATATTCAAGGGAGCACCGGGCTTCCTGGCAGGAATGGGCTGAGCTGATCAGAGCCTCTGTCTTACTCAAGAGGGACTCATTGCTACCGGTTTCATCAACTGGGGAAGTAATTTAGGTGTTTTCCCTGAGCTAAAAACCCCACAGCAGGACAGGACACATGAGAAGGGACCGGGGTGCTGGATGACAGCATCCTCTACACGTGCAGAAGACTAGAAGGGGCAGAGGAGCTTCCCTACCAGTTTGGGAGGGCAGCTCTTTTGCAGGAGCCCTGGCTTCCCATCCCTGCTCTCTGGCAGCAGGCAGGAGCCCACAGGCAGAACACTGCTGACACAGGCACTGACAGGATCCAGGGAAGCGCCCTCAAGTGCCACAGGCATAGCACCAACCCTTGCAAGCCCCTGTGGCACAGAGCCTAGGGCATTTGAGACCTTGTCATGGCCCTGCCAGGGCTGAGAGCAGCCCCACAGCAGAACTCCCTGAGCCCAGCTTGCTCTGTGTCTCAGTGTCCCCAGCTCTGAAAATCCCCAGTCACCCAGCAGACACCTTCAAGCCCGTGGTGCTGCCCAAGAGCCAAGGCAGTGAAACCCCATGAAAATCATTGGTTTGTCTTCCCAGAAGCTGAGGAGCTTTCACTGCCCTGACACCACCACGTGGCCACCCCTCATGGGGACACTGGCAGTACGAAGCAGGACCTCTCTGGAAGGCAGGGCTCCTGCGGTGTGGGCCCTGTGGCTTTTCAGAGCCAAAACCATCCTGTAGCACTGACCTGGCAGGGAAGCCACAGTAGCCAGCCCTGGCCTGCTTCCCCCACTTCATAATGTACAGACATCAGCATTAATTAGGGCCTGGCATGGAGTCCCAGCCAAGTCCAGCTATTGTTGCTGCCAACTCCTGTTTCATTGTCCAGGTCAGAGTTTCTCCCCCCTCTCCTTCCCTTTATTCCAGGCACAAACGGCCTCTCTATTTACTGGGGTTGATCTCAGTGTGTGGGAATCTGCTGCAGAGGTTAATTAGAGCTGCCAAATGCACTTTAACCCTTTGAGCAGCTTCAGATGAAGAAAGGGGAAGAATCAGAGTGGACCAAGAAACAAAGGAAGTTTGGCCATCAGAGGTGACAGAGCAGGTGGAAGTATGTTTGCAAGTATGGAGGAATGTTTCTTTGGGGGTGGGTACAGAGACACATTCTGAGCTCCTGCCACATCCAGGGTCCCATCGGTAGACCCTGAGAGAGCTCCACCAGCTTTTCAGATGCAGTTTGGTACCTCTAAAAGGATGGCACCCAACTGTGGCAGGAGCTGATGAGCAGGACATCAGCCCCCATCAAGCCCCGCTGAGCAGTTTTGTTATATCCTGAGGGAAAACCCTCAGGTTTCTGGTTATTAACCAGGCTGGCTTTAGCACTTCTCCCAGCAGACACAGAGATCCTCAGCTCTCAGGCAGGACAGTAATTACACTTTGTGCTGAGTGAGCGCTTGGACGGGAGCTGGGGCTGCCCAGCACGCTCAGCCCGTGCTGGAGGACAGCCAGGCGGGCAGGGGACAGTGCCACAGCCTGTGCCCAGGTGCTAGGCAGGGGATGGCAGACCTGTGTCCTTGTAGGACCTCGTGCTGCCAGAACATGACCTCTTTCCATTCTCTGGGCACAGTCTGGTGACCTCCTGTCACCTCTGAACAAACCACAGCAGCTGCAGCACCACCAGCCTTGTCTCCAGCATCACCAAAGAAGTCCACTAGGGATAAACCAGAGCTCCTGGGATCCACCCACCTACCCTGTGTTTAAGGGATGAGCACCCGGCCCATCAGCACCTGTCTGTGTCACGCATCACCTCCTCAAAATCAGGGGAGATGATTTTCTTCCCACAATGTTTTCTTCCCTGTTTTCTTCAGTGTTTGGACAAAAGCCTCGAGTCAGGATCAGTGTGCCCATGGTGAAAACTGCACTCAAGCACCTTGCTCAGCTTGGTTCTCACGTTGGACCTTTGGCACACTTAGACACGAGGGCGGAGAAGCAGAAAATACAAACCACCGTGCTCAGAAATCCAGCAAGATGATCCTTATATATGGACTACTTTAAAATGGCAACTTTTTCCAGGAATAATGGGAAAAGCAGGGAAGAAGCAACAGTTTCTGCCCTAGGGACATTTGGAGGTCCTAAACTTCTGCCCAGTGAGAAGCACAGTGAGCTACACCATATGAAATCAGAAATCACCTGCCATGAGTGAAAGAACAGCCTGGGTCTGGGGTACAACTCACAGGAGCTGGAAGAGGGACAAGAGGAAGATCCTGTGAAGGCATTTGTGAGGAGCACTAACCTGTAGGAGCAGCTCACCCTCTGGAACTGCCGCTGAGCCCAGAGATGGTCCAGTGCCACAGGTTCCATCCCTCTGGGCCTCCTTGGCACCAGGATTCTTCAGAGCAACTGCACCAAGAAAAGGAAAGGAAGGGACATCAGTGCTGCAGGAGCACACTGCCACAACAGCTGGAATGCTGCAAGCTGGACAGTGCAGGGGAAGGAACCGTGCAGTCGCAGCCCTTTGCCTCAACTCTCACAAGAGCTGATTTTACCAGGATGTTTCCCTACCCCTCAACTGTTCCAGTCTGCGGCTTTTTTCCCCCCCACTCCTTTTGTCCCCCTTTTAACATCCTGTAAGTAAAAATCAGTTAAAGCCAGGGACCCTTAAAGCAGGTAGGCATCAGAATCATAGAATTATGGAATCATTAAAGTTGGGGAAAAGATCATAGAGCCCAACCATTCCCCAGCACTGCCCAGACCACCACCAAACCATGTCCCCAAGTGCGACATCCACAGGTCTTCTGAACACTTCCCAGGACAGTGCATCCACCACTGCCCTGGGCAGCCTGGTTCAATGCCTGACTTCTTTTGTGAGGAAATTTTCCCAATACCCAAACTCAATCTGCCCTGGCACAGCTTGAGGCCATTTCCTCTTGTCTTGTTCCTTGGTCCCTAGAAGCAGAGCCCAGACCTCACCTGTCAGGGAGTTGTGGAGAACAAGAAGGTCCCTTCTGAGCTTCCTTTTCTCCAGGCTGACCCCCTTTCCCAGCTCCCTCAGCTGTTCCTCATCAGATTTGTGCTCCAGACCCTTCCCCAGCTCTGTTCCCTTCCCTGGACATGCTCCAGCCCCTCAATGTCTTTCATACTGTGAGGGGCCAAAATCGAACACAGGATTCAAGATGTGGCCTCAGCAATGCTCAGCACAGGGGACAGTCACTGCCCTGGCCTTCCTGACCACCTGGGCACACGCTGGCAACAGCAGCAGAAGTCTGCCCTGCACAGGAGGCATTGCAGCAAATCCCAGGATCGGGAATGTGCCATTTTGAAGGGCACAGCTCAGTCAATATCTCGTTACAGTTCAGCAACCCAGTGGGTTTACTCAACCAAATTAAGGCAAGCCACAGCTCACAGTGGGAGAAAAACAACACAGAAAACACACGGATGCAGACACAGACACCCGAGATCCAAGAGTGGTCCATGCACAATCCACACGCGTGAGGGAAATCTGTCACTCAGCTGAACTGAAGGATGTGCCCCTAAATTTTGTTCTGTACCCCCCAAGAGAATGGTTCCTGCGGATATTTCGGTGTGGATAAAAATTGAAGGGTAAGATGACAACAAGCCTGTCCAGAGCAGCTCACAGGAAAGCTGGGAAGCCTCTTGCCAGCACCACAAGGACAGAGGACAGCATTTGGCTGCTGGTAAACCTGCTGCTCCCATTGGGATCTGGAAGGAAAGATGTGAAACACCAGCTGCAGCACCACTGAGGCCTGCCAGCTCACAGAGGGAGCAAGAGCTCTCTTGGATCTGCCTTTGCCAGCTCCTGGACAGGAGGAGGGCTGCCATGGGAGCAACAAGTGGACTCTGGAAGCAATAGGACAGCAAGTGAGCAGACAACAGCCATCAGCACATAAACAAAGCCAGGCTCTGTAACAGGCTCTGCTCTCCCTGGGCTTTGCTAAAGCAGCTGCTGAAACTCAGCTCCTCCATCTGCACAGAGCTGATCTTGAAGGATCTCAGATGCTGCAAAAGGCAGATGTTCCAGAGTCAGGCTCTAGGGACAAAGTTCTTTCACCAGGCACAGGACCATCCCAAAGACTGACTTTGCTCTGTAACCAAAGGCAAAGCACAGCCCAGTTCTGATCCTTACGGAAAAACACCTGACACAGCAGCAATCCCGCTGCTTCTGGGAGCTCTGGAGAACTCCCCAGGCTCAGCCTGCCCAGACTATTTCAGGAGCTGGCCAGGGATGGGGTGACACCAGGACTGAGGTTACAGCATGTGTCTGTACAACTGTGGGTCGAGCCTGAGCCAGCTGGGGTGGACACACACACAGGCTGCTGTGGCCTCACCCTTTCCCACCCTGAGGCACCACCGGGGTCCCCTGTCCAGATTGGAGCCAGCATAAAACCTCAGGGAGGGAGAGGCCACTGGGATGAGAGAGGCCACAACACCCAGGCAGGGCCCTGTGGTGTGGAAGGAGTAGGTTTGTGCCAGCAGCCTTCCAGCAACTCGCTTTTCTGATCGCTGGGAGCGAAATACGGGAGCTATGAATTATTAAAGGTCTCCAGTCCTCCTCTGTGAGCTCCCAGCCTGCTGCGCTGGAGGTGAGAGATAAAAATAAACCTGGCTGACAGGAGAGCAGCTAAAGGTGCTGCCCTCTGCTCAGGGCTCTGGTTTAATGGCTCAATATCACCCCTGCAAACAGAAATCTTGCTCTCAACCACTGCCTAAAACCAGGCTTTGCTATCAGCATCTGGGCTGTGGGGCCAGAGGAGGCACACTAACAGCAGAGGACAGCCCGCTGTCCTCTGTGGGGTGTCTGCCGCTGTTGAAAATTGCAATGCAAGTTGTTTTCCATTCCCATCTGTGTGGCAGATTACCTTTGCCAAGTGGGCAGTTTGCTTTATCTCTCTCTTTGAGTGACCACATTCACACCTCCCTGGGGAGGGGACATTGCTGATAACAGACTATTGAATGTCACTGCATGGCTGATAAGAACTATAGCATCCCACTAGGAGATGCTACGCCCAGAGGGAGGAGCCAAGCATTGCTGCCCGGATATAATCCAGAGGTTTTTGAGACACCAGCATGACTTTCTCCAAGGGATTCCCCACAGAAACAGCAGCTGTCTCTTCTTCCACAGGATCTTCAGAGGAAGAATACATCCTTCTCTACAGATCCCCTTGCTCCAACAGAACCACACCTGACACTTCAGGAGGGCTGCAGCCACATTTCCAATGGGACTGCCACCCACCCTGACCCACAGGGTTCAGGTTGCATTGTTTTCATCCTTTTATTTTTTTCTTCCTATTAAAGAACTGTTACTCCCTGGTCCCATATTTTGCCTGAGAGCCCTTAATTTAAAATTTATACAAATTCTTTTTTTACCTCTCCATTTCAGGGGAGGCTCCTGCCTTTTAGCAGACTCCTGTCTTTCCAAACCAAGGCAACATGGCAGAAAGGAGCACGGGATCTTTCCAGGGGGGGTGGTTTCAGTGCTGGTGAACCCTCTGTGGTGAGCCTACCCCCTCCTGCTGCGGAGGGTCTGTACTCACCAGGAAGCCTGAGGAATTATCCAGGATTTTGAAAGCGGCACACAAAGCTCCTCTCCAGGAAGGAGTTTTCTGGGGCAGCTGATCTGGCTGGTAGATGACAGCAGAAGAGCTAAGACTCTTCCCTGCTGTGGAAGAGAGGATTGAGAGAATCAAGGCAGATTCAGCCCAGCACTGGGCACTGCAGCAGTTTGCAGAGCACAGCAACAGAAACTGGGGAAAAGCCACAACATTGGAACGAAGCTGTGGCCTGAGCCACCTGGGGGCAAGTGGTGACAGCGAGTTGGGGTCCCAGCATCCCTGGGGAGCCCTGGTGCTGCCCAGGATGGCAGCCTGCCTTTTACCTGCTGCAGAGGGCTCACCAGCGTCCAGGGCCCAGCGGAGGTTGCGCCTGAACTCGGCTGGTCCTCAGTGTGGATCAGCTCGAAGACACTCTGGTGCATGACATCTGTCTGGAGGGGACACGCCATCTGTAAGCCCTGCAGCCTGTCCCCAGGGCCAGTTTTCATGTCCACCTGGGAACAGCCTGTCACGGCCCCAGTTGGTTTTATCTTACTCAGTTTCCCTGGTGCTCAAATGGGTCCCTGGCTAAATGAGGTTGGAAACTTTCCCCCAGAACTGATGTTGGTGGGAACAGACAGCACATCTGGCTTTAAGGATTCCTTGCCCATGTTGGGCCTGACTTCCTCCCCTGAGAAGCCTAAAGAGCCAATACAGCTTACCTCTGACATCCCATAAGTCAAAATCCCAGTGCTGACTAAAGAAATTAGATGAAAACATGGATTTGGGAACAAAATAGCAACAAGGCCACCACATCCCTACCCTATTCCCAAGAGAACAATGCCTGGGACTTGCTCTCTGTGCCCAGGCGGACAGGTGCCATCTACCCCAGGTGTTGGGGACAGCCAGCTGTGTGTGGGTGACACCAAACCACAGTAGCTGAAGCACTGCAGCTAAGTCCCACTTCCCTGTAAATATGATCTAGCATTCTCCAGGTTACCTGGGTGCCCAAAGTGCTGGAGCTCCAAGGGATTTGCCAGGATTTGAGTGGGTGTCCCAGGCAAACTGGGCAAGGAACCCCGACACCTCCCATGGCCATGAACCCCATGGCTGCTGGAAAGCATTTATGGGCTGATGAAGTCCCTTGTAATCTACCAGTGACCATGTCTGCAACACTGGGGTCCAAATTCCCAAGGAAAAGCCCCAGACAACTCCCTGAGCCTGTGATCCCTGCAGAGCCTCCTCCCTGCAGGCAACTTGGGGCCATTCACCACCACCAGGGAAAAACTGGCTCCCCACAGCAAGTCAGAGTCCCACCAACCTGGGTGAAATCCCAGATAGTCCTGGATCACATGGCGGGGAGTAAAATATCAGCCCTTCTGATGTCACCACCAGCACAAAGCCATTGAGTGCCTGTGGGGAGAGGAGATCAGCAGGGACAGGCCACAACCCTTCTCTTCTACAGCAGGGCACCCAAAGCCTGGCTGGCAGGCAGCTGAGTCACCACAGATGGCCTCTCTGAGCTCATGCAGCTCTTCCACATAGCTGCCTGGGAATATTCTAATCCAGACTGATGGAAAGTGTGCTTCCATCCTGGGAGCATTGACTCAGACTCAGCTTTGGACAATTATCTCATCCTGTAAAGGGAGCAGATAAAAGCCTCTGAACTTCCTGCAGTATCAAAGTGGACACCATTAGGTCCAGGTCCATTCTGGTGGAAATGAGCCTTTGCAACAGTCTTGAGGGCCTTGGCAGTTGTGTGGCCATCCCAGGTTCCAGAGGAGTTCCTTCCAAGGCCAAGGAAGGTGTTGTCTCTGCTGCCCATTCCCTCCTCCAGGTGGCCAGTGCGGAAAGGGCCTTGACCAGTGGAAATGGAAAAGCCAAAAGCTAAAGCATAAGGGTTTGGATTAGAAATTGCAGCAAAACCAATCTTGATTTCTGAAAAGCCAGTTTCTTCCGAAGCAGCAGGGAATTCAGGCTGAGTCTGATGCCTGAACTTGGGGGAAACCTACAAAATCCCTGGGTGACCCCAGAGCGCCTTTTCCTTTCTGCCAATACACTGCAGAATCATTTAGGTTGGAGAATCCCTCTAAGATCATCACCTCCAAGATCACTTCTTCTGGAACGCTACCTGGTTCATGCAGACCCCGCACCCCTTAGGCTGAATGCTGTGCTCTGTTTCCACAAAATAAATACCCAAAGCTGTTGTGCCTGTGTGGATTTGAAGCCCAAAGCCCTCCCCACAGAGAAGAGCAAATGCAGCCATCAATCTGAAGTTTCCATTGCATTTTTAATGTTGCACGCTTAGACATTTCACAGTTCACTGGCCCTTCCATCTACTCCTCAGGATTGCAAAGTCAATATTCAAGGGAGCACCGGGCTTCCTGGCAGGAATGGGCTGAGCTGATCAGAGCCTCTGTCTTACTCAAGAGGGACTCATTGCTACGGTTTCATCAACTGGGGAAGTAATTTAGGTGTTTTCCTGAGCTAAAAACCCCACAGCAGGACAGGACACATGAGAAGGGACCGGGGTGCTGGATGACAGCATCCTCTACACGTGCAGAAGACTAGAAGGGGCAGAGGAGCTTCCCTACCAGTTTGGGAGGGCAGCTCTTTTGCAGGAGCCCTGGCTTCCCATCCCTGCTCTCTGGCAGCAGGCAGGAGCCCACAGGCAGAACACTGCTGACACAGGCACTGACAGGATCCAGGGGAAGCGCCCCTCAGTGCCACAGGCATAGCACCAACCCTTGCAAGCCCCTGTGGCACAGGAGCCTGGGGCATTTGAGACCTTGTCATGGCCCTGCCAGGGCTGAGAGCAGCCCCACAGCAGAACTCCCTGAGCCCAGCTTGCTCTGTGTCTCAGTGTCCCCAGCTCTGAAAATCCCCAGTCACCCAGCAGACACCTTCAAGCCCGTGGTGCTGCCCAAGAGCCAAGGCAGTGAAACCCCATGAAAATCATTGGTTTGTCTTCCCAGAAGCTGAGGAGCTTTCACTGCCCTGACACCACCACGTGGCCACCCCTCATGGGGACACTGGCAGTACGAAGCAGGACCTCTCTGGAAGGCAGGGCTCCTGCGGTGTGGGCCCTGTGGCTTTTCAGAGCCAAAACCATCCTGTAGCACTGACCTGGCAGGGAAGCCACAGTAGCCAGCCCTGGCCTGCTTCCCCCACTTCATAATGTACAGACATCAGCATTAATTAGGGCCTGGCATGGAGTCCCAGCCAAGTCCAGCTATTGTTGCTGCCAACTCCTGTTTCATTGTCCAGGTCAGAGTTTCTCCCCCCTCTCCTTCCCTTTATTCCAGGCAAACGGCCTCTCTATTTACTGGGGTTGATCTCAGTGTGGGAATCTGCTGCAGAGGTTAATTAGAGCTGCCAAATGCACTTTAACCCTTTGAGCAGCTTCAGATGAAGAAAGGGGAAGAATCAGAGTGGACCAAGAAACAAAGGAAGTTTGGCCATCAGAGGTGACAGAGCAGGTGGAAGTATGTTTGCAAGTATGGAGGAATGTTTCTTTGGGGTGGGTACAGAGACACATTCTGAGCTCCTGCCACATCCAGGGTCCCATCGGTAGACCCTGAGAGAGCTCCACCAGCTTTTCAGATGCAGTTTGGTACCTCTAAAGGATGGCACCCAACTGTGGCAGGAGCTGATGAGCAGGACATCAGCCCCCATCAAGCCCCGCTGAGCAGTTTTGTTATATCCTGAGGGAAAACCCTCAGGTTTCTGGTTATTAACCAGGCTGGCTTTAGCACTTCTCCCAGCAGACACAGAGATCCTCAGCTCTCAGGCAGGACAGTAATTACACTTTGTGCTGAGTGAGCGCTTGGGACGGGAGCTGGGGCTGCCCAGCACGCTCAGCCCGTGCTGGAGGACAGCCAGGCGGGCAGGGGACAGTGCCACAGCCTGTGCCCAGGTGCTAGGCAGGGGATGGCAGACCTGTGTCCTTTGGGACCTCGTGCTGCCAGAACATGACCTCTTTCCATTCTCTGGGCACAGTCTGGTGACCTCCTGTCACCTCTGAACAAACCACAGCAGCTGCAGCACCACCAGCCTTGTCTCCAGCATCACCAAAGAAGTCCACTAGGGATAAACCAGGCTCCTGGGATCCACCCACCTACCCTGTGTTTAAGGGATGAGCACCGGCCCATCAGCACCTGTCTGTGTCACGCATCACCTCCTCAAAATCAGGAGATGATTTTCTTCCCACAATGTTTTCTTCCTGTTTTCTTCAGTGTTTGGACAAAAGCCTCGAGTCAGGATCAGTGTGCCCATGGTGAAAACTGCACTCAAACACCTTGCTCAGCTTGGTTCTCACGTTGGACCTTTGGCACACTTAGACACGAGGGCGGAGAAGCAGAAAATACAAACCACCGTGCTCAGAAATCCAGCAAGATGATCCTTATATATGGACTACTTTAAAATGGCAACTTTTTCCAGGAATAATGGGAAAAGCAGGGAAGAAGCAACAGTTTCTGCCCTAGGGACATTTGGAGGTCCTAAACTTCTGCCCAGTGAGAAGCACAGTGAGCTACACCATATGAAATCAGAAATCACCTGCCATGAGTGAAAGAACAGCCTGGGTCTGGGGTACAACTCACAGGAGCTGGAAGAGGGACAAGAGGAAGATCCTGTGAAGGCATTTGTGAGGAGCACTAACCTGTAGGAGCAGCTCACCCTCTGGAACTGCCGCTGAGCCCAGAGATGGTCCAGTGCCACAGGTTCCATCCCTCTGGGCCTCCTTGGCACCAGGATTCTTCAGAGCAACTGCACCAAGAAAAGGAAAGGAAGGGACATCAGTGCTGCAGGGCACACTGCCACAACAGCTGGAATGCTGCAAGCTGGACAGTGCAGGGAAGGAACCGTGCAGTCGCAGCCCTTTGCCTCAACTCTCACAAGAGCTGATTTTACCAGGATGTTTCCCTACCCCTCAACTGTTCCAGTCTGCGGCTTTTTCCCCCCCACTCCTTTTGTCCCCTTTTAACATCCTGTAAGTAAAAAATCAGTTAAAGCCAGGGACCCTTAAAGCAGGTAGGCATCAGAATCATAGAATTATGGAATCATTAAAGTTGGGGAAAAGATCATAGAGCCCAACCATTCCCCAGCACTGCCCAGACCACCACCAAACCATGTCCCCAAGTGCGACATCCACAGGTCTTCTGAACACTTCCCAGGACAGTGCATCCACCACTGCCCTGGGCAGCCTGGTTCAATGCCTGACTTCTTTTGTGAGGAAATTTTCCCAATACCCAAACTGAATCTGCCCTGGCACAGCTTGAGGCCATTTCCTCTTGTCTTGTTCCTTGGTCCCTAGAAGCAGAGCCCAGCCCTCACCTGTCAGGGAGTTGTGGAGAACAAGAAGGTCCCTTCTGAGCTTCCTTTTCTCCAGGCTGACCCCTTTCCCAGCTCCCTCAGCTGTTCCTCATCAGATTTGTGCTCCAGACCCTTCCCAGCTCTGTTTCCCTTCCCTGGACATGCTCCAGCCCCTCAATGTCTTTCATACTGTGAGGGGCAAAAAATCGAACACAGGATTCAAGATGTGGCCTCAGCAATGCTCAGCACAGGGGACAGTCACTGCCCTGGCCTTCCTGACCACCTGGGCACACGCTGGCAACAGCAGCAGAAGTCTGCCCTGCACAGGAGGCATTGCAGCAAATCCCAGGATCGGGAATGTGCCATTTTGAAGGGCACAGCTCAGTCAATATCTCGTTACAGTTCAGCAACCCAGTGGGTTTACTCAACCAAATTAAGGCAAGCCACAGCTCACAGTGGGAGAAAAACAACACAGAAAACACACGGATGCAGACACAGACACCCGAGATCCAAGAGTGGTCCATGCACAATCCACACGCGGGAAATCTGTCACTCAGCTGAACTGAAGGATGTGCCCCTAAATTTTGTTCTGTACCCCCAAGAGAATGGTTCCTGCGGATATTTCGGTGTGGATAAAAATTGAAGGGTAAGATGACAACAAGCCTGTCCAGAGCAGCTCACAGGAAAGCTGGGAAGCCTCTTGCCAGCACCACAAGGACAGAGGACAGCATTTGGCTGCTGGTAAACCTGCTGCTCCCATTGGGATCTGGAAGGAAAGATGTGAAACACCAGCTGCAGCACCACTGAGGCCTGCCAGCTCACAGAGGGAGCAAGAGCTCTCTTGGATCTGCCTTTGCCAGCTCCTGGACAGGAGGAGGGCTGCCATGGGAGCAACAAGTGGACTCTGGAAGCAATAGGACAGCAAGTGAGCAGACAACAGCCATCAGCACATAAACAAAGCCAGGCTCTGTAACAGGCTCTGCTCTCCCTGGGCTTTGCTAAAGCAGCTGCTGAAACTCAGCTCCTCCATCTGCACAGAGCTGATCTTGAAGGATCTCAGATGCTGCAAAAGGCAGATGTTCCAGAGTCAGGCTCTAGGGACAAAGTTCTTTCACCAGGCACAGGACCATCCCAAAGACTGACTTTGCTCTGTAACCAAAGGCAAAGCACAGCCCAGTTCTGATCCTTACGGAAAACACCTGACACAGCAGCAATCCCGCTGCTTCTGGGAGCTCTGGAGAACTCCCCAGGCTCAGCCTGCCCAGACTATTTCAGGAGCTGGCCAGGGATGGGGGTGACACCAGGACTGAGGTTACAGCATGTGTCTGTACAACTGTGGGTCGAGCCTGAGCCAGCTGGGGTGGACACACACACAGGCTGCTGTGGCCTCACCCTTTCCCACCCTGAGGCACCACCAGGGGTCCCCTGTCCAGATTGGAGCCAGCATAAAACCTCAGGGAGGAGAGGCCACTGGGATGAGAGGCCACAACACCCAGGCAGGGCCCTGTGGTGTGGAAGGAGTAGGTTTGTGCCAGCAGCCTTCCAGCAACTCCCTTTTCTGATCGCTGGGAGCGAAATGTGGGGAGCTATGAATTATTAAAGGTCTCAGTCCTCCTCTGTGAGCTCCCAGCCTGCTGCGCTGGAGGTGAGAGATAAAAATAAACCTGGCTGACAGGAGAGCAGCTAAAGGTGCTGCCCTCTGCTCAGGGCTCTGGTTTAATGGCTCAATATCACCCTGCAAACAGAAATCTTGCTCTCAACCACTGCCTAAAACCAGGCTTTGCTATCAGCATCTGGGCTGTGGGGCCAGAGGAGGCACACTAACAGCAGAGGACAGCCCGCTGTCCTCTGTGGGGTGTCTGCCGCTGTTGAAAATTGCAATGCAAGTTGTTTTCCATTCCCATCTGTGTGGCAGATTACCTTTGCCAAGTGGGCAGTTTGCTTTATCTCTCTCTTTGAGTGACCACATTCACACCTCCCTGGGGAGGGGACATTGCTGATAACAGACTATTGAATGTCACTGCATGGCTGATAAGAACTATACCATCCCATTGGGAGATGCTCCGCCCAGAGGGAGGAGCCAAGCATTGCAGCCTAGATATAATCCAGAGGTTTTTGAGACACCAGCATGACTTTCTCCAAGGGATTCCCCACAGAAACAGCAGCTGTCTCTTCTTCCACAGGATCTTCAGAGGAAGAATACATCCTTCTCTACAGATCCCCCTTGCTCCAACAGAACCACACCTGACACTTCAGGAGGGCTGCAGCCACATTTCCAATGGGACTGCCACCCACAGCCTGACCCACAGGGTGTCAGGTTGGGTTCTGACTCTGTCAGTGTTGTTCTAGTGTACTGCATTGTTTAGTTTATCCTTTTATTTTTTTTCCTTTCCCTATTAAAGAACTGTTATTTCCTGCTCCCATATTTTTGCCTGAGAGCCCCTTAATTTAAAATTTATAGCAATTGGGAGGGGTGGGGAGGGTTGACATTCTCCATTTCAGGAGAGGCTCCTGCCTTAGCAGACTCCTGTCTTTCCAAACCACGACAGCCACCAAACAGGATCCAACCACCAGGGTGTGAGGGATAAATCAGAATTCCAGTGGAGGCTCCCCCATGAACTTCACCAAACAGCGCATTTTCCGCCCGAGGCAGCCAAGGATCCCCAAAGAGGACAGGCTCCTGGCTGTGGCCACAGCAGGCTGGCATCCTGCCTGCTGTCCCCCGCCTTTGTGTGTCCATAAATAGCCCCGTGCAGCCCCTGGGGTCAGCAATTCAGCAGAACTGTCACAGCACATCAGGCTGACGGAGCAGAAGGAGCCGGGGAACTGCCACATCCTCTCTGCTGCGTGCATCCCGCCTGGAGCCGGGACCGGGAAAGGCGGGATTCACCCCAGGCACAGGGCTCTCCTTCACCCATGGCAGCAAGTCCAGGTGCAGCCTTTGCCCTTGCTGCACAACTGGGGACAGGCACTTGCAGGGAAAGAAAGAGAATAAAAAGGAGAGAAGTGGCTTTCCCTGGGCTACCTACCTTTGGCCACCAGTGTCACCTTTGTGTGGCATTCACATTCTTTGGAAAAATCCCTTTGCCCAGGATTTTTCTCCTAGGAAGCTGAGAAGACTCAGAGGGGGAAAAAATATTATTTTATTTGATTCTCTTCTGTTTTGTTCATGTGGAATGTGTTTAGAGATTGTTTTATTAGATTCTGATGTGAATTGTTTTCATTCATTAGCTAACGAGTGCCAAGCTGTGTCAGGACTCCGGAAAGAGTCAGGAGTTTTCATTATTATCTTTTTAGCATTTTGTAAGTATCCTTTCTGTATTCTTTAGTATAGTATAGTGTTCTTTAATATAATATAGTATCATAAAATAATAAATTAGCTTTCTGAGAACACACAGAGTCAGACTCATCATTCCTGCCTTCATCAGAATACCCCTTTAAATACGACACCTTTGTTGCTGGAGGTGAGAAAGTTGAGAAGCTGGCCACCTGAAAGCAGCAAGGCCTGCACAACTTTCATGCTATTTCCTCCAAGAAACAGCTCCTGCCAGGCCCTGCTGGCTATTTGGCCACAAAGAGCTCCATCTCCAGATGCTTCTGAGCCTGGGAATCTGTTTCATGTGGTGCTGCAGGGACACCTCGCTGCCTACAGAGTTTGCCAGTGAACTCCTGAACCTGCCAGGGCTTTGTAGACCTGGGAAATCCCTGCAGCACCAAGGAGGAATTAACATTTTTGAGAGGATATCTCCCAGGCCCCTTCCCTCCACACAGCAAAAGCTCCTGGTGGGAGCAGGGCTTCCATCAGCCATTGACTGCAAAGGAGAAAAATTAAACAACTCGATCCCAAACCTGCTCCAGATGTTGATGAAGGAGAAGGAAATCAAACTGCTTCCTGACTCTTCAAGAGCTGCAGGAGAGGGCATCTGCATAGCCATGGTCAGTCTGAGCAGACAGACAGTGGGGACAGAGAATGATTTTGGTAGTGGTGCTCCCTACAAACCCTCTGCCAAACACCCCAGAATGCACAAGCCACTCTGGGGGAAGGATTGACTGATTTCTTAACACAACTGCCTTTTATCCGCCTCTCTCTTTCCATCATTTGTGCCAATCCCCTGAAGAACTGGTCTCACCTCACAGTAAAATCTCTACTCCCGCAAGTGCATCTCCAGATCTCCCTCTCCCATCCACTTCTCCAGCTTCTCCTTGCTCATGGGCAGAGGGACCTGCAGCTCTGTTGCTCACATCAAATAACCCCTCAACATTGCTTTTTCCTATGTTTTATTGTTAGTGAGAGAAAAAATATTGGAAATTTAGAAAACATCATGTAAATGGTGAGGGAAGTGGGCACAGGTTTGCTGACACCAGGCCACAGAGCCATCTTCTCCCTGCCTTGCTGAATCATCGGCTGGATTCTCATCAGTGCTGTTCAAATCCCATTTTCCAGCCACTGGCAAACAGTTCCTGACTTTCCATTTGTTAATTCATAATGGATACCAGGGTTTTACTTAACTTCAGGCCTGCCACAGTTCCCTGTTGGCAAAAAATTCATTAAACAGATGCATTATTTATCCCTGCCTGAATGGTGTGGATGCCCTGCTTTCCAAGAACACTCGTGGTTAATAATGGATGGCCCCTTAAAAGATCTCACTGCACTTCTAGAAGCAAGGAGGCCTTGGCTACATGTACCTTTTGGTTGTGTCACTTGGGTCTCAAAGGGAGAGAAGCACATGCAGGAGTTTAAACAAGGACAAAGATGACAAGGACCTGACAGGTTTTCCTTCTTCCTGCCTCATCACCAACTGTTTGAACCCTCCCTCTCCCAGTGCTCCTCCCTCATGAGCTTTAGTGTCCATCACAGAAGGGTTTGTGTTGGAAGGGACTTTAAACACCACCTGGTTCCACTCCCCTCCTGTGGACAGGGATCCCTTCCACCAGACCAGGAAGGATCATCCCAGCCCAAAGCCTCAGCCTGGAGTTTCTTCCAAATCCTGATCCCCTGCCAGCACCCAGGAGCCCGCTGTGAGCCCCAGGGAGCCCCAACAGCTTCCCACCAGCTGCTTTCCTGGGAGTCAGGGCAAAGCACTTGGCAAGGAAAGCACACAGCAGGAAAACTGCCTACCTAAGGAAGCCACAAGAATTCTCCGCCTTAAATTGCTCCTCTGAGGTCAGCTCATTACCCAGGCAATTAAGAGAGCACAGTGATCACAGGACCAGGCTTTGTTTCTCTTAAACCAGCCCTGAGGCTTTGCTGCTACAGCTCTCTACTGTGTCTGACAAACAGCTCAGGAGGAGGGAAGGCTCACAAGTGAAGGGATGAGCAGTGTTAGTCCCATATACCCCATCTCAAGCCCTCATCCCTAGGCAGAGGCTTCAGGGGAACACTCACATAGCCTATAATAATTATATAATTAAAAGCACTTTTCCAGCCTGACCTGACTGCAGCTCAGGCACTTTTTGGGCCACCACAGCTCCAGCAATAACAATCTGGGTTCATATCACAGTTCAAAGGGTGAGGCTGAGCCCAGAGGCTGCACATTAATCCTACAGCAGCCACCAACGACTGCAAGAGGACTCTGGGAAAATCCCTAAGGCCCCAACATCCCCAAGAGTATTATCTTTTAAAGATACATGGGAGAGAAAAACTGCTTAAGTTTTGGATACATGACCTCAAGCTTCCCTATGGAGGAGACCCATGCAGAGCTCAAACCCACACAGAGCCCAGAGCAACTCTGACCCACAATCACAGACTGTGCAGCCATCAAGCCAAAAGTTTGTGAGGTGTTTCCCCCTCTCCTCCCAGGCAGTGATGCACCTGAGCTTCCCAGAGAGCCAGGCAGGATGCTGCACACAGGCAGAGGTGCACCTGCATCCCCGAGGATTCCCACTTCAAGGCAGGGATAGCCCATTGCTATGGGGTTCAAACATGCAGCTCCTGGCACCACGGACTGACCCCTTCCTACAGCTCATAAACCCTAGACTTGATTAAGAGCATCAAGAGGAACTCCACAGATGAATCGCTAAACATCAGGCACAGGGCTGTGACAGGCATAGGGTGCCCTGGGGACGCCCAGGGACAAGTGAGTGCCCAGCAGGGGCTACACTCACACACCAGAAGGGCCAGTCTTGCTATAGGATGGGAAGCACAGCTCGGATGACCTTCCCAGCACTCTGCAGGAACAAACTGCTAGAGATGCTTCTCTAAAGTGAGCCCTTGACTGCTGTGACATCTGCCAGTTGACCTCTGCCCACCAGGAGTTCAAGTGGCCCAAGATACACAGCTGGCACCTGACAGACCCATGACAAGGTGCCTTTGAAGCATCTTATTTTTTTGGTAAGAAATCCTCTCGCAGAGCAAGACAGCAAACCTTCCCCTGGAGGATCTTTCCTTCTCTCCCCCTTTCCAGAGGGTGAAGGAGGTGGAAGAGACAGGGACCCCTCCTCCCCTTCCAGCAGCGTTTGCTGGGCCCTTGCTCCAGGAGGCAGAACAGGGAAGGATTAGAGGGGAGCAGCCCGGCCAGGCACCACCGGGATAAGCTGCTGGCACACAGCTGGTGTGACATGCTGTGCACCTCCTGGAGCGGTGACAGCAGCACATGGGCTGGGAGGGGACAGGGAAGTGCCCTGCAGCACAGTCCCACCTCTACCAAACCCCACGAGCTGAAAGAGCCTCCAGCAGAGAAGGGAGGAAGGTCAAGGTAGGGAAGGAGAATTAAAAATACTTGTGAACCAAGGTGCGACAGTGTTCACAGGGATTCTAGGACTGGGGAAGAGACGAGGATCTGACTCCATGTTTCAGAAGGCTTGATTCATTATTTTATGATATATATTACATTAAAACTATACTAAAAGAATAGAAGAAAAGGTTTCATCAAAAGGCCAGCTAAGAATAGAATAGGAAAGAATGATAACAAAAGCTTCTGTCTCGGACTCTCTGTCCAAGCCAGCTGGGCTGTGATTGGCCATTAATTACAAACAACCAACATGGGCCATCACAGATGCACCTGTTGCATTCCACAGCAGCAGATAGCCATTGTTTACATTTTGCTCCTGAGGCCTCTCAGCTTCTCAGGAGGAAAAATCCCAAGGAAAGGATTTTCCATAAAAGATGTCTGCGACACCAAGGTGGATAAGAAACCAGGCATTTGGGAGGGCTGCTGTAGGGGAAGAAACCTGGATGGGAAAGGAGGACCGACAAGCCTTTAAATCAGCTGGCACTGATGTTTGGATAGGAGCCTCAGCTTGGAAGCATCCTCAGGTCCTTTTGGCCCTTCTGGTCTAGGTGCTGGGTTCTGGTCAGTGCTGCTTCTCCAGCAGGATGGATGTCAGATGGGCTGGATATCCTGCTCCCTGGCACGACACCTCTCCCAACATCTCCATCCTTCCCGTGATCCTGCTCCCCTCCTAAGCTCACCTGATCCATGGCAAGGAAGCACTTGTGTGAGCCTGGGATTGCCAAGTCAGGCAATGGGGGAAGGGAGAGGCGCCTGGGAATCTCACAGAGGACAGCGGTGCTGCCCCATCACAAAGGGAGCCTCTTCCACCTGGCATGGATCAGGAGGAGACCTTGGCTGAGATCCCACCGCCCCCAGAGCTACTGAACACAGCTGGCACTGAGCTGCTTCCTGCTTTGTTAAACTGGAGAGACCTGAGTGGGAAAAATGGAGCGGAATCAGTCCACAAACACACAGAGTATGCTCCTGCCCACTGCTCTCCCAAAGCCCTGCAGAAAGCCGGCACCAGGCTGGCAGCAGAGCCACCAACCCAGCACATTGGCCCGAGGGATGGTTTTGGGTCTGTTTGGGTAAATGACCCTGCTCAGCAAAGGTAGCGTTTGATGATCCTAAACCACTCCAGAGATTGAACAACACAGAGCAGCCTTAAATCCTCCGATTCCTGTCACTGAACTGCAGCCAGGGAGGCAGCAGGGACAGTTTCCTTCGGGCTATAGAAAGAATAAAAATCCTCATGTCCTCAGGAAAAACACATCCTTATAAAGCTCAAAGACCTTTAAGCCCATACAAACTTCCCCACATATCAGCTATGCATAAATCGAGATGGCAAAGTAACATTATGTGCTGTTAATTATTAAACCAATTAATAATTAATAAATCAATGATTATTTATTTATTCTGGCAGGGGATGGGCTGGCATACACCTGCTGAGTGAATTGCTGTCAGCAATCATGGGCAACACCTGAGACCTGCTCCAGCTGTTTCTCCTCACAATCCATGGCAGCACATCCCAGGTTTTGTCCTTGCTTTCCTGAAATCTTCTCTCAGGGATCACTCAAGCAGGGTCGATAGATAAATAAAGTCAGTTAAAATCAATTATTTTGTTGATAAGCTTGCCCAGAGTTCCATTTAAGGATTCTTTTTCAATTGGTATTAAGCATCACAAAGGACTCAGCTCGGTGTGAGCAATCTCTCCTTGCATCTGAAAGGCTGAAGCTCTCCTCCTTCCCTGCCACACCTGCCTCAAAGCCATCCCACAGCCTCGGACAAACTGGAAACCGGTGCCAGGGAATTAAACCAGGTGGAACGACACGGGGGTGTGGAAAAAGGACCCAAAACAAATGAGACAATCTCAGAACGGTGAATTTCCTGATGAGCTGGTGCGGCAAGGCAAACAACTCTCCCAGGCCATTCCTTCCCCAGCCCACCCACTTGCCAGTCCCTAGAGTGGGGTTAAAAGGGAGTGGAAAGGCAGAGGGGGAAGCACTGAATATATTCAATGAGAAATTGCGGTGAATCTGTGGCTCGAAAACGCAGCGTTCTCGAGCCACTACTACTCCACAGTGTAAAATCCTGGGATATCTCAATGCCCTCCTGAGGGCTCCTCTTAATCACAATTACAGGGAGGCGGAACGACTCCCGAAAAGAAAATATTCCCAAAAAGAAAAGGCTCCCAGATGAATGGTAAGCACGGGGAATTACTGCTCACTGCCAGCACCACGAGCCTATTGGAACAGATGGAAAAAAGTCACTTCCACGGGGAAACTCCCAAGCCGGGAGGCACAAGGCTCTGCCTCAAGCCTCCCGCAAAAACCAGAGTTTTACCTCAGGAGAACCCACAAACAATCAACTTCACCCCTCCAGATCCCTCTGATCCCACGGCAGGGTCGAACTCAGGTCCAGCCCGGCAGCTGGAGACGGCACTGAAATATGGGCTAGAAAAGGGGGGAAAGCAATTCCAGGGGAAATAAACCAAAATTCTGAGGGGTAAAAAGATGAAATTCTAGGGCAGGTGAAGAACAAAACATTCGGGGGGAAGGGGAAAACAAAATTCCAGAGGCGTAAAACAGGAACGACACAAAATTCGAGGGGGTAAAACCCACAAGAATTTGAAGTGGAAAAAATAAATTAGGGTGGGAGGGAGCCCCAAAATCCAAGGGGGGCGAGGAGGGGAGAAACCAACCCCAAAATTCGAGGGGAAAAAAACCCCAACCCAAAATTGCAGGGGAAGAGGGAAATCCCACAAAATTAGAGATGGAAAGAGTGGATCAATTTCAATGAGAAGCAAAAAAACATTGACGCCGTTAGAGACACAAACATTTGAGGGCGGAAAACCCACACAATTCAAGTGGGGGAAACCGGTCAAAATGCGAGGAGGCGAAAAAAAACTCCACAATATTCGAGGCGGGATCGACACGAAACTCCTGAAAGTGCGGAGGAAAGCCCAAAACACTACGGGCGAAAAAAAAGCACGATTCTGAGAGGGAAAGAAAACAAGTTTTTTGGTGAGGGAAACCCCATGAAACTGTAGGGATAAAAAAACCACACCACTAGAAATTCTAAGTGAAAAATACTCTGTGGAGGAAAACAAGCCCACGAAGAATTTGGGGAAGAGGCGGGGAAAGGAATTGCCGAGGGGCGCAACAACATCCCGGGAAGGGTGACACAGCTGCAGGAGGAGGTGGCCGTGAGGGAGGAGGGACAGCGCAGAGCTCCGGGCGGGAATTGCGGCAGGGGAAGCGGGGAAGGCGCCCATCCCTTACCGCCCAAGAAGTTCCTGGCGCGCAGGAAGCCGGCGCTGAGGCGGAGCACCGAGAGCTTGTCCAGCCCGGCCACCACGTCGGGCGGGAAGGGCAGCAGCCCCGCCAGCCGCTCCAGCTCCCGGTTCAGCCGCTCCCGGTGCCGCTTGGACGGGTTGGAGCCGCCGCCTTCGGCCGGGCCCGGCCGCGTCCTGCCGGGCACAGCCGCGTTATCCGGGACAGCCCTCAGCCCTGCCCCGGCCCCCTCGCCCCCCTCGCCCTCACTCACGCCCGCGGCACCGGCTTCCTCCGCCTGCGGCCCGCGTACATGGCCGGGCCGGCAGCGCCCGAGCGCCCGCCGCTCCCTCAGGGAGAGAGGCAGCGACAGGGGCAGCGGGAATGGGAGCGGGAACGGCCCGCCCCCGGCGAGGGGGGAGACGGGGGATGGACGGGGATTTGGGGCTGCGGGGGGCTGGTGTATGATGGAGCTGAGAAGGGATTTGGGGGCTGAAGGGGGAGTGAGAGCTGGCGGAGAGAAAGGGTGATGGGCGGGAGGGATAGCAGGGGTTAATGAGGAGGTGAAGGGGCTGTGGGTGGGGATTTGGGGCGTTGAGGGCAGGTGCGGACTGGGCCGTGGGTGCCGATGGCTCGAACAATCCCCTTGGTGCTTCCCCGGCGATGCACAGGTGCAGAAGGGCGCACACCTGAGGCTTGCGGGTAAGGGAAGGGGCTGATAAGAGGCAAATCCTGCCTTGTTGTGGAGTAAGGCTTTATCATGCCAATGTCCTCCCTCACGTTATGGCTCAGCTGTGAGAACTCCTGTTCCCAATTCCGGGGACATTCACACACAAGCTGAAGGTACCCGTCCCGACTGATGGGCCATAATTAATTCAACTACGCTCCCTTGGAGACAGCTGCAACATCTCAGAAGGTGTAAAGAGTCCCCAGGTGTCCCGGGACCCACAGTATTGTCCAGTGTGAAGCTCCTCGCCCCAGGGACATGTTCCCACCTAGCCTCAGCAGAATATAAACCCCATGGATATGGTGTTTGTCGGACTCTTTCCCTTCATCACTCGATGGATGTAGTCTGCAGTTACTTTCCACCCTCCTATCTTTTCCCTCTCTCCCCCCGCCCTGACGTTTGCTGTTAAATAAAAATCCACGCTATTGCCATTGGCATATGGTGTTGTTTACACATTATTTTGGGCAGAGGCATCTCTGTAATCATTTTTAATAGTGGGATGTTTAAAACCATGCGTGTCAATGCTGAGTGTAACCCTGCCTGTGAGTCCCACAACCCCACCACAGGGCAGTTTGGGGGTGCAAAGCGGGGACACTGTCACACCTCTGCTGCCGTGCATGCCTGCAGTAGCTGGGGACAGTGACAATGAGAATGTCACACGCCCAACACCAGGCCTAGGCTTTTCCCAGCACTCCCCAGTCAAGGAAGAAATGGAGAGACATGGCTTTGCTGTAGATGGATGAGATGATTTGCTCTCGCAATTAAGGGATAACTATTGTGTGAATATTCAGAAAAGCGTTAGTGATGTGTAGTTATGTTATTGTATTTTAGATGTCCTCTGTTCTCCCCATAGTTCCTTTTCCCCCCTGTTTTGTAGCCTGGGCTGTCTAGGACAGGTACAAAGAAGGCTGCACATGTGCCCCTTGCATGGGGCAGTTGGGATTGGAAAAGCTCAGGGGGTGCTTAGGGGATGCAGCGTGGCAACGCCTGATCTCCAACCCAGTTACAAGAAAGCAGTCTCCACCAATAAATGGCAAAGAAGAGCTGACTGACAGACTTTGGGAGGGCCAGGGCTGGCTGATGCAACCCCCAGGGGTATAAAAGACTGAGCACCCATCTTGAAGATGAACTTGCCACATGGTATGCATGAGGGCAGTTCTCAGCACTGCAAATTTTCCCTTATGTAGTCCTTTGTTGTATTTTTGTCAAAGTTTAATAAACCTTTTTAAATTTTCAAAGTAAGCAGTTGTTTCTCACAGTTTCGGGTCAAAACAAACATGAGCACAAAGCAAATTGCCCTTTATTCCATCACCAAGCACAGGGGCGAGGCTCCGGACAGCTCTTTGCACCTTCCAGCTGCCACCAGCAGCACAAAGAAATCACAGAGCAGAAAATGAGACGCTGCCACCAGAACAGACTTTATCTGTGCAGCCATGAGGTACAGAGAGATCAGACACCAGTGACAGAGCACAGTGGGGGGGGGGGCGTCTGTCACAGCCCCAAGCAGCAGTGCCCCCACCCCAAGGCCCATCTCTGGTACGCCCCCAGCACCATCTCACCGGTGCTAGAACAACGGAGGCTGGTGAGCAGAGTCCATCCTGCTGCTTTTTGGATCTGGGTTGTGGCCAGTCAACTCCTTGCCCAGCCAAGGTGCTTCTTGAAGCCACCTCAGAGTGGTCCAGCACGTTTCAGCATTGCTCTGCTCCCAGCCTGCAGAGAGGAGCTTGACCTTTCCCAGGCCCCATGAGCAGAGGCACAGCTGGGCATGAAGGAAGAGACCCAGGGAGACGAGGCCACGCTACACCAGGACATGTGGGCTTGCTGCTGGCCCTGCACTAATTACCTGATTTAATTTGATCCCTAAATGCTTTACACTGGTGTGCCAGGCCGATGTGATGCTCAGGGTGAAGGGTGCATGAGGGGAAGGTGTGAATGTCCCCGAGCACTCTGATCTCTCTGACCCAGTGTTGCAAGTCATTGTGGTCTCAAATCATCCCCACCCTCCCCGGTCATTGCTTTTTTTGTGAGTTTCCCTGATGGATCTGCAAGACTTTGCACTTGTGGTGGGGAAAAAGCAACTCATTCACATTTTAGGTTACATCTATAGAAAAGGAAGAGAATTCAACAAGGTGGTTGTTCTGGGCTGCAGAAAAATGGTTTGAGGGGCATCAAGTGGGTCTGGAGAGGCAGCCAGTGGTCACTGCATCCCTCCCTGCCTTTCCTTCTCACTGCTTTGGCAAAACCGCAGGGGGAACCCCCACCCTCCTCTGTCCCACAACACTGTGGAGCAGAGAAGAGGATGACAAGGACAAGCCAGTGGCAAACCCAAGGGGAGCTTGGCTGGACCTTCCCCACCCTGCATCCCAGAAAGGTTACAATGGCCTGGTACCCACCTCTCCCAAATTCCCCTGGGAGGCTGCTGGAGAGCCCAAATCCCCAAAGATGCCTCCACTCCCACCAACTCCACCTCCCACCAAGACCCTTCAATGCTGCTGAGCTTTTTGAAGTGCTTGGTAACATCTTTTCCAAAGGATTTGGAAGGTCTCTGGAGGAGATGGAGAGCACAGGAGGAAAAGGGGCTCAGGCTGGCAGAGATGATGCAGGGGATTGAACAGCAGCATGACAAGGGTGGACCAGCACAGGAGATGAGGAGACCACGCTGTTTTGTTGAGAAACAGCAGTTCAGTGCTCCCTGCCTGTGAGGCAGCAGCTCCATCTGCAAGAGCCTGCCCCAAGCCCATGGATGTGCCAGCAAGCAATGTCCTTCCTTGGACCCCAGGAGCCTGCAGGCCTCCCCAGGGGCACAGCTGTATCTCCCTGAAAGACTTCTCATGGAACAAACCACTCAATCTTAGACTGCCTGACAGCATTGGAAGACAAAATCCCAAGAGACCAGGGAGCACGGGGCACTACTGGCAGGTATGAGAAGAGCTCACAGCTGCTGGTGGATTCCAAGACAGGACTCCCTGTTCACAGTGAGCCCCAAACCAGGCTGCCCACAAAGGATGGTGTGGCTGCACCCCTGGCAGACCCCTTGCTCCCTCCACAGGAGCCAGGCACCCCTCAGGTCCTGCAGCCCTCGCACCTCACCTTGAGCTGGATCTCACAGGCACAGAGAGGCTGCCCAGCTGAGAGGGGATCTGATGGGCAGCCAGGGCCCTGCCCGGAGCACGGGGGGGCTCCTGCTCCCACCTTCACAGGGAGAGCTGCTGAGCACCTTGGAACCGAGCCTGGTGAGGAGCAGGGTGCTCCAGGGCGGTTCTCAGCAGGGCAAGGCAAAGCAGCTGGCTGCTGGGGAAGGGGTGTTTCAGCAGCATCCCTCAGGAAGGTGCTCTCATGCCTGAAAAAGCTGTTTCCATACTGGCACTCGGACAGCACAAGGCAGTCCATCTGGTGGGCACTGGGATCCATGCTGGAGCCCAGCTGGAGCCCGCTGTGGTGCACTGGCCCTGCCCCATGGCTCCTCTGAGGAGCTGCCTCAGCCTGCGGGAGCCACAGCTGTGAGAACCACTTGTCCTGTTGGAGCACTGCCTGCTCCCCCTGCCAGGAAAAGCTGGGCTCTGCATGGCCTACCAGAGGCTTTTTGGGGAAGCCACCATGCCCTGGCAGCCGCCTGGCTCCGAAGGGCGCAGGGAGAGCAACCTCCACATCACAGAGCTTCCCATCCCCAGAGAACAGGGACTCATGCAAGCCCTGGGCAGGGCAAGGAAAAGATTGGGAAGGGGGTGGCAACCACAGCCCAGCCCCTGGGGGATTCTCAGGACTGCCACCTGGCAGAGTCTGGGACTCCAGGTATGCTCCTGCAGCTTCCAGCTGTTTTGGAGCTATGGCTGGCAAAGCCTCCGATGGGCAACTGGCTGGGTTTGCCTGGAGAGGGACATTGTGGCACAGAGTCCCCATCGTGTTTGAGTGCACCGGGGGTGAGCCCACCAGCTGGCACCCAGGCTGGCTCTGAGCAGCAGGAAGAGTGTTATCTACAGGAGCAGAGAGGGTGGCTTCTGGCTGACGTGCTGCAGAGGATTTGCTGCTGGAGATGGGGACACCCAGCACAGTCCCTGCCACCGGCCCGGCTGGGTTGAACGGGACCTGCTGCTCCGGCTGGGCAAAGCTGCCCTCAGAGGGAATGGAGCCCACGGAGCCCACAGCCCCCTGGCCTCCCCACGTGCCCGCTGCCTGGGGCTCTGCTGGGAATGCTGAACCAGCTGCCCAGCAGCGCTGGAAGCGAGCCACAGCACTGTTTTCCTCATGGCAGTGTGGGAAGTCCAGGCTCTTTCCAGCACCCTCCCTGAGGAGCATCTGCTCCACACAGGATGTCACCTTGGTGCCCGGCCCCTGAGCTGGTGGCTCCTCCTCTGCCCCCAGGCTGAGCAGAGCCTCCTCCCACTGCTGCAGCTCCCTGCTGCCCACGTTTAGGCTCTGGCAGACGTTTCCATCCACCTCACTCTTCTCAAAGAGGGTTTCAATGACGACCAGGAGGGAGTTGCTCTCCTCCTTGGCACTGCTGATGTCCTCATTCTGGGTCAGCCCATCAGGCTCAGGGATGAAACCTGGCAGGGAGAACTGAGGCACGTTATCCATGTGAGAACTGTATATGGATGCATCCTGCTTCATCATGGCCCCAAGGAGAGAGTTTGGGTCTACCAAGCGCTGCTCTGAGTTGGAGTTTGCTTGCGCCTGCAACTCCTCCTTGGCTTGGAACGAGTCCAAGAACCCAGGAAGGGCATTCCCATACAAGACTGCTTCCCCCGTGGCAAAGCTGAAAGGCAGCTGCAGGTTTCTCTTCTGGAGATGTTCCTGCCCTTCTTCATTCCTTTGGTGTGGAGGAAAAAAGAGATGGAAACAGCATGAGCAGCTCCTCCAGGCCAGGCAAAACCACTCTTCTGACAGCAAGGCGGGGACTCACAGCCCTGCCCTGGCTTTTCTAGAGGAAAAGGGGGCTGGATTGGGCTGGCTGCAAGAGGGCTCAGGGGAGTCCACGGGGAGATCTGCATGGCTCAGGGAAGGGCTGCTGCTCCCAGGCAGGAGCATGTCCACAACCACCTCCTCAGAGCCGTTTCACTCACACTACAGGAGGACAAATGCTGCAAAGTGCCAACCTCACCTACCCTTTCCTCCACACCTTCATGGCCTCTGCGTGCCTCGGACAGCCCCCCACGCCCAGAGCAGCTGAAGGGGGGCAGCAATACTCACGACAGGGCTCGCTGGCGGGCGATGATGCAGTCGGGCCTGTCCCCTTTGTACACCAGCCGCGGCATTGGCCTGCACCCACACCCAGCTGCCCTCTGGTCAGCAGCCGAACACTGTCAGCCCGCTCTCCCCTGTCTTCATCACTGGGGCAGGGACACAAAAGAAGTGCCACAGACTGAGGCACGTTATCCATGTGAGAACTGTATATGGATGCATCCTGCTTCATCATGGCCCCAAGGAGAGAGTTTGGGTCTCACCAAGCGCTGCTCTGAGTTGGAGTTTGCTTGCGCCTGCAACTCCTCCTTGGCTTGGAACGAGTCCAAGAACCCAGGAAGGGCATTCCCATACAAGACTGCTTCCCCGTGGCAAAGCTGAAAGGCAGCTGCAGGTTTTCTTCTGGAGATGTTCCTGCCTTCTTCATTCCTTTGGTGTGGAGGAAAAAAGAGATGGAAACAGCATGAGCAGCTCCTCCAGGCCAGGCAAACCACTCTTCTGACAGCAAGGGGGACTCACAGCCCTGCCCTGGCTTTTCTAGAGGAAAAGGGGCTGGATTGGGCTGGCTGCAAGAGGGCTCAGGGAGTCCACGGGAGGTCTGCATGGCTCAGGGAAGGGCTGCTGCTCCCAGGCAGGAGCATGTCCACAACCACCTCCTCAGAGCCGTTTCACTCACACTACAGGAGGACAAATGCTGCAAAGTGCCAACCTCACCTACCCTTTCCTCCACACCTTCATGGCCTCTGCGTGCCTCGGACAGCCCCCCACGCCCAGAGCAGCTGAAGGGGGGCAGCAATACTCACGACAGGGCTCGCTGGCGGGCGATGATGCAGTCGGGCCTGTCCCCTTTGTACACCAGCCGTGCATTGGCCTGCACCCACACCCAGCTGCCCCTCTTGGTCAGCAGCCGGAACACTGTCAGCCCGCTCTCCCCTGTCTTCATCACTGGGGCAGGGACACAAAAGAAGTGCCACAGACAGAGATCCTCCATGGAGGCAGACAAATGACACGTGCAAGAGACCACGAGGTTGGGTATTGCCTCATGGCTGTGCTATGGGGGCAGGAGATGCAGTATGCTGCCTCTCTACCGGCTCCCCGAGCTCATCCAGGAGGAAGAGCCTTTGTCACAGCTGCCCCAGCCCCAGGACAGACAGCACCAAGGAGCAACAGTACAGCCAGGCCAGAGCCTTGAGGGACCCCACAAACACCCCTCCAAGAGCCCCCCAGCACTCACTTCTCACGTGGTGCTCTGCACAGTGCATCATGTCGGCCGCATGCACAAACTGGTACCCGGACCCCCTCCTGCACAGCTCCACCTCCGTGTATCCCAGGACAACCTTCCCCCTGGAAACAGCACAGCAATGCAGTGACACCAGGGATGCAGCCCCCACAGTTGCACCCCACTGGCCAGACCCCACTTTGGGTGGTGCAATGCTCCACCCCGGGCCGAGCTGCATCCCCTGTTCCACAAACCACCCAAACCACAGCAGACAAGAAGTGCTGGTGCCCTGTTAACTTGCTCCCCCTGTTACTGGGGGCCTGCAGTAGAGGGACAAATACATCAGGCCATGGGAGCTGGGTCAGGTGTTCCTTGTCCCCACCAGGTCTAGTTTTCTGTCCAGCACCAGGATTTTGCCACAGGGATAGTGCAAGATGCCTTACCGGGAATCACAGGCCATGGGAGTGAAGTCCAGCTTGTGCTTTGTCTGGAAGATCAACGTTTTGGTCCGGAGCTCCAGGATGGAGAGAGGCTGCAGGAGTGTGGCAATGGCAAAGAGAGCAACTGGGGACTTGTCTGCTGGTGACTTTTGCTGCCCAGGAAGGAACTTCAGGCGCCCACGGAAATTCAAGGCCTTACATGGATTAGAAAATGTGGGTGTGAAGCAAACAGGGTGGTAGGAACTGGCTGTGCTCTCATCCCTATGGGACACAAGTGGCTCTGGGGGAACACCCTGCAGGCCCAGGAGGAGCAGAGGGGTGTCCCAGGATTACCAGGAATCCCGAGGAGTTATCCAGCAGGCAGCGGAAGCGGCAGGTGAAGCTCCTCTCCACAAAGGATTGCTCCTCAGCATGGAGGCGCTGCGAGCCGGCAAGCAGCGGCTGCTCAGGGGGAAAAGCTGGAAAAGCAAAGGCAACAGGAAGTTTTCCAAGCTGTGCTGCACACACCCTGAGCTCATGGATCAGAGCTGCTCAAGTGAACTGCTGCAGGGATCAGCCTGGCACTCACTGTCAGCAGCATGCACCGGGGTGCCGTGCAGCTGGCGGCGGAAGGCGGCCCTGTCATCTGCATGGATCAGCTCGTACACGCTCTGGTAGATGAGATCCGACTGGAATGACAAAATAGAATAGTGTCTGCTCCTGGAAAGCCTGGCAGAGGTGTCAGGAGGAGGACAGGGCAGAAGGTTTCCCATCCTGAGTACTAAAAATGCAGGATTGATTGTGAAGAACAGGCAAACTCCAGCTCCTTCCCCTGTCACAGGAGCTGATGCCCTTTAGGAAGCTTTGCTCTCCATCTGCACCTCCTTCCACACCAGGACTGCATCCATCTGTTTCTAGCCAGGAAAACACAGTGCTCACCTGGTGGAAGCCCAGATAGTCCTGCACAGTAGGGGAGATGTAGAAGATGTATCCGTCTCCAGTCACGGCGATGACAAATCCATTGAGTGCCTGAAAGCAAAAAATCAGCCCAAACTTACTCTGCCCAGCTTCCATCCAGCTGCTGAATGATGAAATCCCCCAGCTGTTTCTCCAGCATCCTTCCTCCCCAACAAAGAACCCCACAAAGAAGGACAGCACTTGGTAGCCATGCAAGATTCACTTCCGTGGAGTTTCTTGTTCTCAGCACAAGCAATGATCCAAGCTGGACTGACCACTTTCTCCAAACCCCCCATGGAACCCCCTCTCACTGCAGGGCAGCTCCTGCATCAGGAGCGACCAGCTAAAGAGAGGTTTCATGGAGGATCTGGAGTCCTCCTTTCCACCTGGGAATAGCTACACTCTCCTAGGGCTGTCCTTTGGACACGACCATCCTTGTGGGTCCCTTCCAGCTCTGGGTATTCTATGATTCTGCTGACCATTTCAGGCTGATTTCCCCCAAAAGCAAAGCACTGCACTAGATAGTAACTCATGCCCCCTGTTCTTGACTGTGGTATGTTTAATTTATTAGTGAATGGAAGGAGAGAAATTATGGAAAGAACACCCTAAATGGAAACCTAGCATACAGATCCAGCTTGCTGAGGGACTAGTCCCTTCCCTTTGTGTGCTGCAGCCCCCTGAGGGACCCCAAGTCAGAGATTTCTGCAAATCACAGTATATGCTTAAAATGATCTTTGTGGGGAGGAAAACAAAGCCACCAGACAGCTCAGCAGGGGGATTTCTGTCACAGTAACACCTCATAAGCTCTCCAGATGCCTTCAATCACCCCAGCCTGCCAATGCTCTGATGTTGATGGCTCAACAAATTGCCATCATATGGTCCAAGTCCAAAGCCCTGGGGAGTGTTCAGGAGCAGCTCCATGCTGGGGCTGGGGCAGCCACGGGCTCCCTCCTGGTATCCAGCTGCTCCTCCATGACCATCACACTCACACACAGCTGGGACCCGTGGGGGACCTCGTGTGGTCCAGGATTCACTGCCAAAAGTCACACTGAGCTCCCAGGAGTTACTGCCTCGCCAAAATCCCCCATGGAGGCTCCTGCTGGGGGTCTGCTCACACTGCCTGCTGCCTGGAGGGCTCTGCAGGAGCACGGCTGAAGCGACCAAAGCCAGGCTTAAAGAGAGCCAAGCATCCATCTGTTGGTGTTTGGAGAGGTGGGAGAAGAGGACTGAAGGCCCAGAAAGCCTACAGGAGAGCTGGAGAGGGTCGGCAGTCCCTGGCACAGGTGCCCAGAGAAGCTGTGGCTGCCTCTGGATCCCTGGCAGTGCCCAAGGCCAGGCTGGATGGGGCTTGGAGCACCCTGGGACAGTGGAAGGTGTCCGTGCCCATGGCAGCTCATCACAAGATGAGCTTTGAGGTCCCTTCCCACCCAAACCATTGTGGGATTCTGTGAGACCCCAGGCACAGGAGATGCCAAGAACAGGGAATGACTGAAGGTCTTGGCCAGACTCGCCCTGCAGCTCCAGTGAGCATGTTCCTCAGCTTTGTTCAGCAGTCAACCTTTCCATGGTCCTTCCATGCCAGGCCCTTCCAGCTCACATTTACAAGTGGCAGCCCCAACCAGCAGCACTGTGGGAGGCTGATTCATCAGCCCCTCCTGCTCTGAGCTTCACTGTCAGCTGTTGGATGAGACACACGTGGCCTCTCTACAAAGCACAGCTCTCACTTCCCACTGGTTTTGTCCACCACTCTTTTCCAACATCCAAGTGCTCTTCTTTTCTCCCCCACAACCTACAAAGCTGGGCTTTTCCCATCCCAGGCAGGCTGTGAACTCATCCCTATAGAGCTCACACAATGCCCCAGGTAGGGCAAGGAGTTCCTGGAGGATGTTTTGTCCCACAGCTGTCAACATTCTCCTCTTGCCCTTTGCTAAAGATAATGAACCAACCCAGCACCTTGGGATCCATCCTTACACCACCATATGACATCCCTGAACCTCCTGGTTGGGATGGAGCTTGTGTCCATGAGATGTAACACAATCAAATGGGCAGCAAATTGCAGTAGGATGAGAGGAAACGTTGGGAATGGGGAGCTGGACCCATCCGAGCCAGGCAGTGCCACTGGTCTCTGTCCTCAGGAACTCAGTGTCTGCAGGAATCACAGTGAAGCTGCTCTGGGCAAGGCAGGGTCTCTTCCCACTCCACAAATGGGACCACAAGCTCCAGAGCAGCTTGGGCAGACCCCAAATGACCAAGCCATACCTGGAGCAGCAGCTCTCCCTCAGGAAACAGCTCCCTGTCACCCTGCAGCTCCGTCCATCTGCCCCCTCCTGGGGGTCTGGGCTGATCCACGCAGTTGCCAACATCTGGAGCTGTAGCTGCAAGTGAGAAGGTAAGAAATCAGTGTGGAAGAGGTGTGACGGTGTTCACAGGGGTCTCAGATTGAGGGAAGAGACAAGGATCTAACTCCATGTTTCAGAAGGCTGATTTATTATTTTATGATACATATTACATTAAAACTATACTAAAAGAATAGAAGAAAAGGTTTCCTCAGAAGGCTAGCTAAGAATAGAATAGGAAAGAATGATAACAAAGCTTCTGTCCGGGACAGAGAGTCTGAGCCAGCTGACTGTAATTGGCCATTAATTACAAACAACCAACATGGGCCAATCACAGACCCACCTGTTGCATTCCACAGCAGCAGATAACCATTGTTTACATTTTGTTCCTGAGGCCTCTCAGCTCCTCAGGAGAAAAAAATCCTCAGGAAAGGATTTTCCATAAAAGATGTCTGTGACAGAAGAGGCAAGCCAGGAGCCTCCTGCTCCTCCTCCCCACCCCAGGGCTGCTCATGCAGCTGCTGGGTGCCCTGGGCCCCAGCGTGGAGGAAGGTGTGACCGTCACTGGGAACTGGCACAGAGCCCACTCACAGAGCCATGCCCAGCTCGCCTGAGGCTCCCTCCAAGAGATCCTTTCCCCTGCTTGATCTCATTTCTGGGAAACCTCACTCCTGCCAGAGTGTGAGGCAGAGATGCAAAGGACAGAGGGGGGCTGAGTGCTTCTGGGCTGCCCAGGCTGGAGAATGTCAGGGCCCAGGACATCCCTCTGGCTGTCCTGAGCAGCCAAGACCCCTGCCAGGGGTCTCAGAGACCCTGGCACAGAGCCCAAAACACCTGTGGGTTTGATTATGACCTGTGGAGCAAATTACCAACCTTGTATTAAAATCAGCAAGCCACGACAGTTTAAGTAGAATAATAGTGAAGTTATCATGGGGTGGAAAAGTAGATTTTACGGTTTTTGGTATGGGGGTTCAGGAGGCAAGATGGAGGGAACTGGGTGTGTCCAGCCTTTCTCCTTCTTCTTCTGCGCCTCCATCTTCTGCTGTGATGTTGGCACTTACAGACTGGTTTAGAGTAGAAGTTCACTGTTTAACATAGGTGATAGGTGTTGAAAAGTAATTGTAAATATTGTGTATGTAGTTTTTAGTATAAAGACATAACACCGCCCCAGGGGCAGGCAGAGTGCCTGGAACTGTCCTGCTGAGTGGGCCTCAGCAGGGCAGGAGAAATTTTTTTATAGATAAGATAAAATAAGCAACCTTGAGACCGAGAAATGAAGGATCCCTGGAGCCTGAGTGCCAACAAGCACCCACCCGTGGAGGCTTTCATCATCCAGGGCATGGACGCAGCAGGCTTAGGGTAACCAGCTGCAGGTCTTGCACAAGCTGACACCAATAGCAGTGCAGAGGGTGCTCTGGAGCAGAGTCAGCCTCCATCTCCATTGCTGCCAGAGCTGAGATACTTCCTGCTCCTTCAGACCTTCAGCACTCCTTGGAGATGCTCAGGCAGCATCTCCACCTTGTCCATCAGCCACAGCTTCTGCTTTTTTCCCTCCTGTGCTGTCAGACCTGCCTGCTCAGGGGATGTGAGACCTCTGGGAAAGATGAGATTCAACGCAATCTTTGCCTGGAGACACCAAGCAAAAAGCCTCCTCACGTGATTGCCGTGTGATCCCCAAGGAAAAAAATCCCATCTGGACCACATGGCTTCAATTTGCACTTCATGGAGCCTAATAGTTTCAAAATAAAACATCGATTCTCATTTAAAATTTGATTTCTTTTGAAGGGCTGACTCCTCTCTAAAGCATTGAAATGAGGCAGGCTGGCAGGGGATTTCAAAAAGAAACAAGTTCTTCCAAAATAAAGCTCCAAAAGGGCACAGAACTTTTTGAGAGCATGCACATCCTGAGGGCATCTGGTCTCCAGCTCTCTCCCAGTGTCCACCAGCAGGATCTGCAGGGAAAGCTGGGGGGAGCTGCTGTGGCTTTCAGAATCCAGCAGGAAATACCCATTTTGGACTTTCCAGCAAAATATTTTCACCTCTCCCACTGATATTAGGAAGGGGCTTTTAATCTCCCACCAAAGGTGCTCACTTCCCCTTCTCTCAAGCACAGAGCAGTCCATTTCTGCACAGCTGAGCTCAAAAATCCTCCAGAATCTGTCTCCCATGGGACACTGCCGACCTGGGGAGAAGGTCTGGAGCACGGAGAGAGGGGAGGAAACTCAAAGAGATGCTGTCTGCCACCAGAGTGCTGGTGCTGTGGAGCAGCTGGTGCTCACACCCAGCCCAGTCCTCACCATGCACAGCCAGGGGCCCTGCTGTTCCTGTGGTTCTCCTCCTCCAGGCAGGTCTCTGAACTCATCCTCACTCAAACTGCCAAGAATCCTCGGGATTGGGAGCAATCCCAAGCACTTCCAGGTAGAGGACTCCAGGCCCATGCAACCACCAAGGGTACAGAGGCTATTTCCAGTCACTTTTAGACTTGGAAGGGAAAAACCCAACATTTTAACCATATCCCAGCTCATTTACAACACAGGAAACCTCATGTGAAGGAGGGGGTCACTCCTGAAACAGCCCCATACTTGAGACAAGACGGGGAGATGCCACCCTCTGGAATCCCACCCAGAGCCATGGATGCCCCAGCCTGCTGCAGCCAGGTCTGCAAGGGGCCAATGGCTAAGATGGACTGGAAACAGTGGCTGGCAGGAGGAAGAGACCCCCACTGGCTGCCAGGCAGGACAAAGCAGGTGGCAAGCTGTATTAAAAGCTGGCTAATTCATCCCATTTAATACACTCCTTCCAAGGGAGCAGTTCTGACTCCCACACAAAGCAGCCGAGACCACAAATTAATGGGATTAAAGGAAACAGGTCCAACGTGTATCCAATCTATAATATACCCACAACAACAAAACTAACTGGGTAAAAGGACAATTCACTTTTGCTGTTTGTGCCCAGTTTTTCCAAGCTCCTGCAGTGCACCTTGGACAATTAATGGGAATTAACACGTGGATGTGGTGCTTAGGGACGTGGGTTAGTGGTGGGCTTTGCAGTGCTGGGTTAATCGTTGGACTTGATGATGGTAGAGGTCTTTTCCAAGCTTAATGATTTCATAATTCTATGAAAAAGTCCATGGCAAAAGCCATCTGCATTACCAGGTAAGTCCCAGGCATCTTCTGGGGCACTGTGGTCATCACTTACATTTTCAAAGTGCTGTGACAGAGGCTGTGTGCTATTTTTAAGACAGTAGGGAAAAATCCAGCTGTTTCAAAGCCCAACACCAGCCAGAGCACTGCAGGTTTCCTGCTGCTGGTGTGATTCCCAAAGACTGCAAGGTTTCCACACAGCCAGGGAAGATGCCAGACAGGATCAGTAGAGCTTCCAGCATCAAGGAATCAGGATGTGCCCCACACATCCCCAAGAGCACCCCTGTCACAGACATCTTTTATGAAAAATCCTTTCCTTAGGATTTTTCCTCCTGAGAAGCCTCAAGAACAAAATGTAAACAATGGTTATCTGCTGCTGTGGAATGCAACAGGTGGATCTGTGATTGGCCCATGTTGGTTGTTTCTAATTAATGGCAAATCACAGTCAGCTGGCTTGGACAGAGAGTCCAAGCCACAAACCTTTGTTATCATTTTTTCCTATCCTATTCTTAGCTAGCCTTCTGATGAATTCCTTTCTTCTATTCTTTTAGCATAGTTTTAATGTAATATATATCATAAAATAATAAATCAAGCCTTCTGAAACATGGAGTCAACATTCTCATCTCTTCCCTCATCCTAAGACCCCTGTGAACACGGTCACACAGCCCCTCTATGGGTTGGCTTTCTTGCCTCTGCAAGGACGTTCCTAAGCCCTGCAATGGAGGAAAAACTTCCAGCAGGAGAGAGAAAGAAAAAGGAGCAAAGTCATCTAATCTCTTCACTTTTTTGCCCATCACATTCCCAAAGGAAAACATGACAAGGCAGCCATGGAGGCTAAAACACATCCCTTGCCTCTGGCATAGATTTGGCGCTGAAAATAAAAGGTTATTGGTAACAACGCCAGAGCCACATCTGCTCTCTCAGACTGGGTTACATTGCGGGGAGTTGACAGGCTTCACCCATGGCAAACACTTCTCTTTGAACAGGCTCTAGAGGTGCATGGCATCCAAAACCCACGAGTTCCCAGCTCTTCCAGCAACACCGAGCCACACACAACCATTTTCCTCTTGGATCCAATCCCAAACCCTGTCAAATTAGCACCAACCTTTGCCTCAGCTGTTGAACAAAGGCACAGTGCCAAGCAGAGCAGGCTCATGCCATCCAAGTGAAACAGACAAATGCCAAACCCACAGATTAGAAACTCTATGGAAAAGTCACTCAGCGTTTTCAGAGGAGCACAGAAAATGCCCTGGGGAGCACTGGCATCCCCAAGTCCACACCAGCCTCTCCAACCTGCTGCTGCAAACTTTCATCCCACACAGTCCTGCAGGAACTTGCCCAGGGACAGATTTGAGCTTGACTCCTTTCACTGCCTCAGTTACTTCAGGCTCAGACCCCTGCAGCTCTGGCCCAACAGCCAGCTCTGGTAACAACAAACAAAGAGGAGATGAATAAAAAAGCCAATTTAGTGCTGATTGCAGTGAGATTACCCAGGGAGACCTGCTGCCAGCTGCCCGGCAGCAGAGCACTGGGGAGGGAACTGGTGAGACCAGCACCAGAGCGGGGAAAGGACCTGGTGAGACCTCCTGAGCTCCGGCCAGGTGAGCTGCATGGGGAGGCAGCCCACTGTTCACTGTTTGCTAGGAGCTGTTAGACAGCTCAAGCTTTGCCAGGCTCCAGAGTGTGGTCTCACACCACAACAGGGTTTTCCATGGATTCGGAAAGAGATTGGGTTAGGTTGGATGCTGGGAAAGAATTCTTCCCTATGAGGTTGGTGAGGCCCTGGCACAGATTACCAGAGCAGCTGTGGGTGCTCCATCCCTGGAAGAGTTTCAGGCCAGGCTGGACAGGGCTTGGAGCACCCTGGGATGGTGGGAGGTGTCCCTGCCCATGGCAGTGGGTGGAATGGGATGAACTTCCTTCCAACCCAAACCAGTGGGGGACTCTGTGATCCTCTCTTCTCCTAGGAAGAAGGCATGGCAGCACATTCCCTAATCACACCCTCTCCACCTCAGAGAGCATTTTAAGCTCCATTTTCTTGCTCACCCTTAGCAGAGCCACATCTGCAATCCCAACATCTGCTTCCTTTGCTACAGGAACTGTAGGAAACAAAGCTCAGCACAGCTCTCCAGCTAGCTGGAGCTTTACCAAGCCACTAAAATCCATCCAAGCTTTTATGAGACCTCCCTCTTTGCAGCAAGTAGGGCTCCTGTCACAGCACAGAGAGGCCAGAACATCGTGGCAGTCAGCAACAGAGACACCAGCTTTTCTCCTTGGGCTCTTGCTCTCATCAGCAAAGTCACTCCAGATTTGTCTGGGAGGCTGTCACACACAGGTCCAAGTAGCAACCACTGCAAATTGCTTTGCAGACAGAGCTCAGCACAAATCTGGCAGTGAGGTTCAGCCACTGTTTACACGAGTGACAAAACCTTTAACGTGCCTTTGAGGCAGGCAGTGATAGCACCAGAGCTGTCACCGCTACCCAGCACTGCTCCCGGGCTGGGCAAAGCTTAGGCAGACCAAGCCCTGAGCCCCCTGATTTTGTGCAGGGAAGGCTGAGATCCCAGGCAGCAGAGAGCTGTGCAACACCTGCAGTGTTTGCCTTGGGGCACAGAGGAGTTACAGTGTGCACACCTGTGATGGTGCTCACAGGGGTTCTTGGGCAAGAGATGAGGATCTGACTCCATGTTTCAGAAGGCTTGATTTATTATTTTATTATATATATTACATTAAAAGTATATTAAAAGAATAGAAGAAAAAATTTCATCAGAAAGCTAGCTAAGAATAGAATAGCAAAGAATGAATAATAACAGAAGTTTGTGTCTCAGACAGTCTGTGCCAGATGACTGTGATTGGCCATTAATTAAAAACAACTGTATGAGACCAATCACAGATCTATCTTTTGCATTCCACAGCAGCAGATAATAATTGTTTACATTTTGTTCCTGAGGCTTCTCAGGAAGAAAAATCCTAAAAAAAAGATTTTTTGTGAAAGATGTCTGCGACACACACCCTGAATCAGCCCCTGGAGGCATGGAAGGAGCTCCCAGAGTTTCCCTCTCTAGGCTCGAGGCTTAGCATTTCCAGCAAACGACTAATTAGTCTGGTTTCTCGTTAAAGCACAGACAGAGGAGAATATTTAAAAGCAAAGCAGATTCAAAGGATGATGCAGTGAGCCACTATCCTACAATGGAAACCAGGATCCCATGCAGATGACAAGTCCCTTTCCTCGTATCCCCTGTGGAAGCAGGCACTGATACAGGCACCCAAACCCACCGTGGTTGTCTGTCGCAGACATCTTTTATAGAAAATCCTTTCCTTAGGATTTTTCCTCCTGAGAAGCTAAGAGGCCTCAGGAGCAAAATGTAAACAATGGTTATCTGCTGCTGTGGAATGCAACAGGTGCATCTGGGATTGGCCCATGTTGGTTGTTTGTAATTAATGGCCAATCACAGTCAGCTGGCTCGGGCTCTGTCCGAGACAGAAGCTTTGGTTATCGTTCTTTGCTATTCTATTCTTAGCTGGCCTTCTGATGAAATCCTTTCTTCTATGCTTTTAGTATATTTTTAATGTAATATATATTATAAAATAATAAATCAAGCCTTCTGAAACATGGAGTCAGATCCTCGTCTCTTCCCTCAACCTGAGACCCCTGTGAACACGGTCACAGTTGTCCTCTGCTCTGTCCCACCCTAAACACTGCCCCAGGCTCCTACACCCCACTAAACAGGTCTCTTCCCAAGCCAGAGGCACAGAGCACCCACACCTCAGAAATACCAGAGAAGGTGGAGAAGGCTGGAAGCCCCTTCTCACATTTCTCCTGGTGTTAGCAGCCAGACAAGATGCAGACAACACCGGGAAGCTCCACGCTAGAGCTGGAGAAATGCAGCACAAAGGAAGAAGGAGCCTCAGGGCATCACCCTGAGCCCACTGTGTAATTGGTCTCTCAATTGCCTGGAGATAAGGCAATTACCACTCTATCAAAACATCCATCTCTCCCCTGCCTGGAGATAAGGCCCGGCTTGGGCTGTGGATGGGGAGAGGATAGGGATGCTCTTCAGATGATGCCATGCTCTCCCTGCTGCAGGAGAAGAGCCTGCACAAAGCACAGGACAGCAAACCTGAGGCAAAAAGCAGGGCACGAGGGGTGCCAGCACGTGCCCCCAAAATGCCCAACACAGCAGGCTGCTGGGACCTGCCGCTGGCACAGGTCTTCATCTGGCATGCCCGAGACCCAGACCAAGCCTGATGTATCTGGGATGATCCCAAGTCAAACAAGATGAACTTCAGGGCAGAGCAAGGGGAAGGAGCTGGAAATCACAGCCAAGTGGGCCAGATGGGAATAATTGGCTGGCAGAATGGGGCTCCAGAGCCCCTGCATTGCCAAAGGCTTTTCCAGAGCAGCTCTCTTGCTGGGAAGCACAGGAGCATCTTCTATGCTTTTAGTATATTTTAATGTAATATATATTATAAAATAATAAATCAAGCCTCTCTGAAACATGGAGTCAGATCCTCGTCTCTTTCCTCAACCTGAGACCCCCTGTGAACACGGGGTCACAGTTGTCCCCTCTGCTCTGTCCCACCCTAAACACTGCCCCAGGCTCCTACACCCCACTAACAGGTCTCTTCCCAAGCCAGAGGCACAGAGCACCCACACCTCAGAAATACCAGAGAAGGTGGAGAAGGCTGGAAGCCCTTCTCACATTTCCTCCTGGTGTTAGCAGCCAGACAAGATGCAGACAACACCGGAAGCTCCACGCTAGAGCTGGAGAAATGCAGCACAAAGGAAGAAGGAGCCTCAGGGCATCACCCTGAGCCCACTGTGTAATTGGTCTCTCAATTGCCTGGAGATAAGGCAATTACCACTCTATCAAAACATCCATCTCTCCCCTGCCTGGAGATAAGGCCCGGCTTGGGCTGTGGATGGGGAGAGGATAGGGATGCTCTTCAGATGATGCCATGCTCTCCCTGCTGCAGGAGAAGAGCCTGCACAAAGCACAGGACAGCAAACCTGAGGCAGAAAGCAGGGCACGAGGGGTGCCAGCACGTGCCCCCAAAATGCCCAACACAGCAGGCTGCTGGGACCTGCCGCTGGCACAGGTCTTCATCTGGCATGCCCGAGACCCAGACCAAGCCTGATGTATCTGGGATGATCCCAAGTCAAACAAGATGAACTTCAGGGCAGAGCAAGGGGAAGGAGCTGGAAATCACAGCCAAGTGGCCAGATGGGAATAATTGGCCTGGCAGAATGGGGCTCCAGAGCCCCTGCATTGCCAAAGGCTTTTCCAGAGCAGCTCTCTCGCTGGGAAGCACACGCTGAGCACATCCACTGGGAACCAGCTCCTGCTTGGACGCACAGGGCCCATCTGGAGAGTTTGGCACAGGAGTCTCCTCCTGGAGCCCAGCATCCCAGCTGGAGAGGGCCCTGGGAGAGCCCAGAGGAGTGGGCATGAGGGAAAAGCCAAGAGAGCCAAGTTTATCCAATCTGCAGTGGGGAGAAGACACAATAGGAGCCTCTAAATATAGAAAGCTGCTCTGCCTTCCCCAGTGTCCAGCACCCATTCCATCAGGCCCAAGTCACTGCAGAGGGAACACATCCCTATCCACATGTGCTGGTGACTCCTGGGAATGTGCTGACTGCCCCCAGCCAGGCTCTGCACCATATATAATGTTAAAATTTATTAAACACGCTGTAACTGCAATAATAATAAAGGGTTGAAGAAGAATAGGGAGGGTGGGAGGGAGGGAGAAGGAATATGGAATAAATATAAGAATACCAAATATGGAATAAATAAGGAAATGCAGGATATGAAGTATAATAAAAGGGAACATGTAATATGTATTATATCATGAACACTCAATTATTTAGTGAATTTAATTTTAAATTGCCATTCCAGTTAGATGAGGGCATTGTTGCAGTTCAACAAGACACATTGCTTTACCCACCTCTCTCTTCTTCTCCACAGGGTGCTGCGGGTGCGACACACGGGGAGTTTTGGACATAAAGGCTGGCTGGTTTTTTGGACATAAAGGATGGCTGCTTATGAGATGGAGGAACTTTTCAGAAGTCTCAGCTGCTGGGCAGGCCCCCAAGTGTCTCCCACCATCCATGGTGACATTTTCCTGCCAGTATCAACATCCAAGGGCCTGCTCCCATAACTCACCATCAAGCTTCCCTCAGGAAACACAACTTCCCATCGCAAAGTTTGGGGTGGAATCTCACAGACATCTTTTATGAAAAATCCTTTCCTTAGGATTTTTCCTCCTGAGAAGCTGAGAAGCCTCAAGAACAAAATGTAAACAATGGTTATCTGCTGCTGTGGAATGCAACAGGTGGATCTGTGATTGGCCCATGTTGGTTGTTTCTAATTAATGGCCAATCACAGTCAGCTGGCTCGGACAGAGAGCCTGAGCCACAAGCTTGTGTCATCATTCTTTCCTATTCTATTTCTAGCTGGCCTTCTGAGGAAATCCTTTCTTCTATTCTTTTAGTATAGCTTTAATATACATCATAAAATAATAAATCAAGCCTTCTGAAACATGGAGTCAGATCCTCGTCTCTTCCCTCATCCTAGGACCCCTGTGAACGTGGTCACAATGGAACACAAGCTGTGCAGTGGGGATTGATCCCAGGGGCTTTCCCCCCCTCCCAGCACGGACACTCACCCCTCAGGTAGCTCTTCACCCTCAGGTAGCCCACGGCCAGGCGGAGGATGGAGAGTTTATCCAGCCTGGAGCGCACATCCTCGGGGAAGGGCAGCAGCCCCGTCAGCTTGTTCAGCTCCTGGTTCAGCCGCTCCCGGTGCCGCTTGGAGGGGTTGGACTTCACACCCTCGGGAGGGGGTGCTTTGGGGCTGCAAGAGGCACAGGAGAGGTTAATCAAACTGGGATTCTCCAGCAGGCTCTTTTCAAACCCAGCACTGGCTTTGGTGCAGCCACAACAGTGAAATGGTTAAGATTTTTACACACACATACACTGCTCCTTTTAGAAATCACAGAGTGGCTTGGGTTGGAAGAAACCTTAAAGCTCGTCTTGTTCCACCCCCTTCGACTATCCCAGGTTGCTCCAAGTCTTGTACAACCTGGCCTGGAACACTTCCAGGGATGGGGCAGCCATGGGGCAGAATGACATGAGCTTTAAGGTCCCTTCCAACCCAAACCATTCTGGGATTCTATGACTTAAAGGGATATTGCATAGGGTGATTTAGGGCACTGCACTGTGAAAAGAGCCTCTCTTAAAAAAAAAAACCAAACAAACATCGTGTTTTCTTCCAATATTCTGATTTCTGTCCCTTTCAGATGGGCATTTCCAAATTAAACCAGCATTTGATGCCAAACTTAGGCCCCGGGGGCAACCCTCAGCCTGCAGAAGGAACAGGGTCCAGGAGAGCAGCCTGAAGCCTACACGAGGTCCCATCTCTGTGAGCTGCAGTTATTTCACCACCCCAGCCAAAACCCTGGCACAGCAGTAAGAGCTCAGTTAATAACTTTAACAAGTCCTGGATGTCACCCTGTGTCCTTCATTTTTTTAATGCCAATTTGAATTTCACAGCTCCGAGACAAACCCTTCAGTGCCCCCCAGACCTGCGTCTCACTCAGCTGCATCCCCTAGCACGCAGCTCGCTTGGTTTGATGTAATTTGTCTAACCACAAAACTCCCTCTCTGCAGGCAGCCTCTCTTCAGGAAGGAGCTTTGGATAACAGGATCTGCCAGCGTTTAGCAGCAATTTAAGCTCTCTCCTCTACCACCACTCTCCAATCTCATCTGGCAGGGCTGCTTGCATGTGTGACACGAGGGGAAATGAGCATTAAATGAAATGCACCGAAGTGCCTGTTGAATTTGCAGCTCAGGGAGAGACTGAAGGGTCTTTTAAGGCTGAATGGAAAACAGCAGCATTTCCCCAGGAAAGCTCAAGCCTGCTGGGTTGTAAGAGCTGCATCAGGAGGGATATTCCCTCTCACAGGGAGGCTGGCACAACCCAGCTCCAAACTAGTCCACACAAGCTGGGTAAAACACACTGGCACCAGGGCTTTTATAAAGCTGAAACACTTTTGAAATCACAGTCATGCACCAGGAAGGAGGAAAATTAAAACAGTTTTCCTTGGATTAAAAAAAAAAAAAGGAGGGGTGAAGAAAATTTGTTTGAGATTCCTCAGATATCCTTTTAAGCCTTCTGGCCACTCACCATCCAAATCCAGCTCTAAACAGACAGAAAGAGGAGAAAATGAGACTGGTTTGCTTTTCCCCAGCTGCTCCTGGAACAGGGGAAGTGTATCCCTTCTGCAAGCTGGCAAGTACCAAGGGAGATTATTCCTGACAGTGGGACTTGCCTGACCTGATCTATTGTCTCCTCACTCTCACGAACAGTTTTTTGAAGTAAGTAAGAAGGAGAAGCCCCTGAGCCCATCCTCCCTGTCACATCCCACTGCCACCAGTCCTGCTCCGCCTGGCCGCTCCCAGCAGGATCCCGCTCCAAGATCTGACCCAGCACGGAGAAAAAGAATTTCTCTCTTCCCATTCTCAAGGCTGACCTTGCAGAACCAGGGAACGAGGGCCCTTCTGCTCCAAAGAGACACCTTCTCCTGCACCCTGAGACGCACAAATCCAGCCCAAACCCTCAGGCTGGTATGCCAGAGGGCTGGAATCACCACTCCGAGCTGAACAGAGGACAGATTGGTGGCAAAACAACTATCCTTCATGTTTACACAACAAGAGTCCCAATTAAATACCCAAGAGAGGCTCAGGGTCATCTCACCACAGGTTTACAGTATCGATGCTCCCTCCTTCATCCTGGGCTTGGACGCAGTTCATCTGTATCCTTCCCCACAGCCTCCCAGAAACAAATACCCACCTTTGGCTCCTCTACACCTGGAAAAGCTGAGCTTAAACAGGCTGGTGGGACTTGGGAGCTGCGGAAGGCACGAGGGAGGCAGGAAACACCAGGGACACCGGGGGGGATGTTATGCAACAGCTACTGAGCAGCGCGGTAATTAAATAATTACGGAATCGAGGTGTTTTGGTAATTACTAATTGCTGTACGTTTGATTTAGGCGGGCACCAAAACACAGCCCAGCCTGCAAATCACTGCCGAGCGGCTCAAACTCGGCGGCGAGCTTCCTCCCCGGCACGCAGGACGAGCATCTTTGGGATTTCTGCTCTCCCACCAGCGCGCCAGAGCCGGGCAGCGCGTTAGCTCCAATTAACCCTGATTAAAACCCGGTAACCCAAGCGCGCTGCTGCCGCCTTTGGCTCCCCCAGAGCGGCTCCAGGCGCTTCCCCAGAGCCCAGCCGGGCTCCCGCTGCCCGGTCCCACGCACCCACCTCTTGGGCACCGGCTTCCTCCTCTTCCTGCCCGCGTACATCACCGACACCGGCAGCGGCGGCAGCAACACCAGCAGCGGCGGCGGTACCGCGCCCGGGGCGGGGCTCCGGGACACCGGCACCGGCCACGCCCCGGCCACGCCCTTGGGGGCCCGCCACGCCCGGGGACACCGAACCCACGGAGCGCTGTCCCTGGTGTTATGGATGAGGAGCTTGGCTGGGCCAATATTCAAACAGCAAAGGAAAAGTATGAGCAATACAGCGCTGGGTACAGTGGGGGGAGTTTTCCCTCCGGCTGCACACCCATAGTTGCGGCTTACAGGTATTTATAGGGGCACTCATCAGTTTTCTCAGCAGCGTGTAGTCCCAATTTTTACTCATCAGCAGTTTCTAGTCCCAGTTTTTACGTTGTAATTCTATACACTATTGTGATTTAGTTTTTCTCAGGATGTATCCCCGAGAAGGAGTATGCCCAGATGGTGGTGGTCCAGTTTCTGAAAGAAGAAAGACGAATCCCATCTGGTGGAGTTCAGCTCTCCAGATGTGGGTCTGTCGCAGACAACTTTTATGGAAAATCCTTTCCTTAGGATTTTTCCTCCTGAGAAGCCTCAAGAACAAAATGTAAACAATGGTTATCTGCTGCTGTGGAATGCAACAGGTGCATCTGGGATTGGTCTCGTGTGGTTGTTTCTAATTAATGGCCAATCACAGTCAGCTGGCTCGGACACAGAGCCCGAGCCACAAACCTTTGTTATCATTCCTTCCTTGCTATTCTTAGCTTGCCTTCTGATGAAACCTTTTCTTCTATTCTTTTTAGTATAGCTTTAATGTAATATATATCATAAAATAATAAATCAAGCCTTCTGAAACATGGAGTCAACATTCTCGTCTCTTCCCCAATCCAAGAACCCCTGTGAACACTGTCACATGGATCCACCTTTTAATTGCAGAGACTATAAATCTCATAACAGCGATGTCCAGCTTCCCTTGGTCAAAACTCTTCATCCTTGAGTTTGATGTTCATCTTCCTTTCTCAAGCTGTTTTTCTCTACTTTATTAAGGTGTGGGATAAGCATATTTCCTTTATATATGATCTAAAGCTATAGTTCCAAGGATACAAGCAATATTCTAAAATTATACTTCAAAAGGTTATTATTGTAGAACTCTTTAAGGATTAACCACAAGCAAAAAGCAACATCCTTAACGCTTTAATTCCAATGCTCCTAAATCAACTAAGGTTAATTGCGAACAAAGGATAGGTTCAAAGGCCTTCTTCCATGCTTTACTTTCCTCAGTTATTGTCAGAATTTGTCTTTATAAGTGTCCCACGGTCGGTCTCCACACCTATCACAATCACAAATACACACATTGCCTGTATGTACCTGACACGAAACACAGCTTTGTATTTCACACTAGGGGACACCCTGATCCTGGGAACACCGAGCCCCAAGTCCTAGGAACACTGTGCCCGAGGGCCACCAGCCACAGAGGAGAGCAAATCCTGGGAAACACCGTGTCCACAAGCCGCTCTTCCCAGGGGCCACCAAATGCCCAAGGGGCCACCAGATCCCGGGAGACACCGTGACTGCAGACCACCATCCTATGTACGGGTGACACTGAATGCTGGGAAAGTGATCCGTGGGCCACCATGCTCTGGGAACGTTGGATGGTGGGGATCACCGTGTCTGTGGGACATTGTCCAAGGGGACACGGAATCCTGGCAAACACCACATCCATGCATCACCATTCCAGAGCCTGATGGCCCTTCAGGAAAAGCCAGCCTGTTCCTTCTCACTTTTTGCCTTTCCCTGAGGTAGTGCTGCCCAAAGTTTTTGTTCTTCGCTCAAAAACCAGCTGCAGCTGCTGTGCTGAGGCCCTGGCACAGGCTGGCCAGGGAAGCTGTGGCTGCCCCTGGATCCCTGGAAGGCCAGGCTGGACAGGGCTTGGAGCATGCAACGAGTCTGGCTGCAGCCAGAGCTGCTAAGGAAAGCTCCACGCATCCTTTGTAGACTGTTTGGTTGGGATTTTCAAGCTGTTTGCAAATTCCAGGGATAAATCCTTGACATGCAACTTGATTGCTTCTTGCCAGGGGCCAAAGCAGAGGCCGCTGATGGTGTCACAAATGCGCCAGGTCAGCAGAGCTGATGTCACTTTGATGGGAAATGTGGAAAACGTTTGGTTACGACCTTCCCAGGCGCAGGAATTTAACAGTGTTAAATTTAAATGAGGGTTCGGGTCACTGCACACGCTGCCAGCCCCCAAGCCTGGAGATGCTGCTCCAGCACCTGAGGCAGGGTGCAGAGGGAATTAGGGCAACTGGATGTGCAGGTATTGGGAAGAGACCCATCCCAGGCTCCCTCCTGTGGGGACCTGCGGGCCAGCACAGTGCAGGCATCCTGTCTGTCCCTATTCCCGGCTGCTCCCTGTTCCCGGCTGTTCATTGTCCTGCTTGTTCCTGTCCCCACCTGCTCCCTAACCCGGCTGTTCCCTATTCCCACCTGCTCCCTAACCCGGCTGTTCCCTACTCCCACCTTCTCTCTAACCCAGCTGTCCCTTATCCCGCCCGCTCCAGTGCAGGCTGTTCCCTGTCCCACCTGGCTCCCGCCTGTTCCCTATCCCACTGCTCCTGAACTCTGCTGGGCCCGGCCCCGGCTTCTGCCTGTTGCCTATTCCTAACCAGGCTGTTCCCTGTTCCTAACCCGGCTGTTCCCTGTTCCTAACCCGGCTGTTCCTAACCTGGCTGTCCCCTATTCCTCACCAGGCTGCTCCCTGTCCCTCCTGCTCACTGACCCGGCTGTCCCTGGTCCCGCCTGGTCCCTGAGCCCTGTCCTTGGCCAGGTTGTTCTCTGTCCCCCCTAATCCCTAACCCGGGCCGTTCCCGGTCCCGCTTGTCCCTGTCCCGGTCCCTGTCCCCGCTCCCGCCAGGGCCCTCACGGATCGTGGGCGTGGCCTCTCCCGAGGGGGCGTGTCCATGGGCGTGGCCTCACGGCGCCTTCATCACCGCGGCGCGCCCCGCCTCTCCCGCTGACGTCATCGCCGCGCGCCGCCGCCCTCCGCCGGCAGCGCCATGTCCTTGTGGGTGTCCCGGCTGGGCCGGGCCGCGGCCGCCCGGGGCCGCCGGGGCAGCTCCGGGCCGGACAGCGGCTCCCTCCTGCTGCGGGTGAGTGCGGGCGGCTGTGTCCGGAGAGCTGTCCTGCTGGGGGTGGGTGAGTGAGCGGGACAGCCCGGCGCCGGAGATGCCTCTCCCCGGGGCTGGGAGCTGGGAGAGGCGGCGGAGTGCGGGGCAGGCTGGAGCAAAGGCCGGAGAGGGGAGCGCGGTGACCTTCGGTGGCGACGGTGGGCAGCGGTGCTGCGGGGAAAGGAGTGTTAGGTAGGGATGAACGGCACTGTGTGAGGGAGGTCACTGCGCCGCTCGGAGTGAGGTTTGTACAGTTAGATAGATAAACAGTGTTTATGGCGGGCTGAGGGAGGCTCTGAGCAGCGCTCAGAAATTTTGTCCTGCTTTAGGGCAGGTTTGGTAGAGGGGCCCCTCCACTAAGCAAACCCACACGGCCCCTCCCCACAACCGGTTCGGGAAGAATTCCTCGGAGAGAAGTGGAAAGAACCTGTTTATTTAACAGGCACAGCACCCCCAACACACAAAATGAACAATACAGGAATGACACCACTCTGGAAAAAGATGACAAATTCAGAAATTCTCTCTCAGGGGTAGTCACTCTGTTATCAGTCCCTCCGGCGCTGGGCAGCTGCTGCAGCCACAAGGTGCAAACTTTCGGTGTTCCCAGGTCCCAGTCCAGAGCAGGTTCAAGTTCTTTCCAAAAAGGAAAGGAGAAACAGTCCAGGAAGAAATTTGGACTGTTTAGCCTGCCTTCACCCCATTGCCCAGGTGGGTCCCTGTTGCCACCTCTCCGAAATTGTGGAATAGTTAAAGCTGGAAGAGGCGTCCAAGGTTACCTAGGCCAAGCTTTTGCCCACTAAGCCATATTGAAATGAAGCTGTAACTCTCCTGAGAGTGAAATTAGTGTTATTATGTACCCAAAATGACACAAAATACAAGCAAAATCCTAATGTGTAGTCTCTTTTGAGAACTTTGGGTGTGTTGTGTGTCTGGCCTTCAGACTGAAAATTGTTCCATGTTTTCTGTCTTCTCAGCCTTTAATTTCGTGAACAACTTCCCAGCCTAAGCACTGCTGCTGCTGCTAAGCTGAAATGACAGTGCTAAGATTACTGAGTAACAATTCCTTGTATCAGATGCTTAAGAATGTGTCCTCTGTGTGTGTGTCTGAAGAAACGGTGTTTTTAGCTAAAAAATCCCCCCAAATCTGCTGATTTCCATGGGTTTTTCTCCAGGCAAGAATCCACACCAGCCCTGAGCAGAGCCTGCAGTATGGGTGGCTGTCCTACATCCTGGGAGAAAGGACCACCAAGAAGTTCACAGAGCACAGCAAAGTCTTCACAGTGGAGGGGAATCTCTCTTCTGGGAAGGGCAAGCTGGCCCAGCAGTTAGCAGACAAACTGGGTATGTCTCACTCTGGCTGCTTCCCTGAGGGCTGACAGACTTGGATCGTGGCTCTTGTGCAGAGGAAGCTCACCAGAGCAGCAGCTCCTGCCTGGGGAGTGCTGGAGGGAGTGGGGAGGGTCTCTGTGGGGGAGGTTGGTGAGGCTTGGGTGGGGATTTGTTGTGAGGAAAAGCTTCAGTTCTGATGGAGCCTGTGTGTTCCTCGAGAGCTTGGGTGTTCCACATGGATGTGCTCGGAACAGCTCAGCTCTGCCTGGGCAGGGGCAGAGCTCGGAGTCTGGGTTCTGCTGTGGTGGGCAGAGGGGCTGGGGCTGTGTGGGAGCTGGGCAAGGAGCAGGGGCTGGGGCTGTGTGGGAGCTGGGCAAGTGTCGCTGCCTGGGGGTCTCTGTACGAATCCCAAACGGGACGGGACTGCTGGAGAACATGCCTTGAGCTGTTTGATTTTCCAGCATCAGTCTCATTCCATGGTTATGACAATGGGAAGATGCCAGCAGTTCACATCCCCGGCAGCAGGCAAAGAACTTCATGTTACAACTTACTTTAAAGGTTTTTTGACCAGTCACACAAAGCAAAAGCATATTGACAGCAGTTCTATCCAACCACTGTAAGCACACGTACCTTTGGTTAAACAATATTGCTTATTTTGGATACAATACCTGCTTGTAAGCATTAAAAGACAATGCACAGAGCTCCATTATTAAGCTTCAAGCTTCCTAATATCTCACTAGATAAACTTTTCTGTAGCTTAGGGAGGTATTCTAGACAAGCATTAATACACAGACCATTGTTCTGTTTGTCCTTATTTTTCTACTTGTTACATAATTTTTCTGCTGACCTATCTCATGGCTGCTGCTTAGCTCTAATCACAGTTCTGATGTCTCTGAGGCCTGCCTTTTGCAGCTTTCCCAAACCCCTCTGATTTTCTGGATTCCCACAGGCAAGGAGCAGCTGTGTGCTCAGCAGCTGGAGAGGTGTTAGCTGCAAACGAACACAGCTCATCCCACTGTGGGTTCCTTCTCCTTTTCAGGAATGAAGTACTTCCCTGAGGCGGACATCCACTACCAGGACAGGCTCTCAGGGGACGGGCAGCTGCTGCCTGAGAAGTTCAGTGGTTTCTGCAGCCTGGAGAAGTTCTACAATGAGCCCAAGGCCCCCGACGGGCACTCGTACCGCCTGCAGTCCTGGCTCTTCGGCAGCCGCGTCCTGCAGTACGCCGACGCCCTGGAGCACCTGCTCAGCACAGGTTGGGCTCAGGGAGGGGTGTGGGCTGGAAGGGACTGTGGGGTTTGTGAGGTTTCCAGGACGAGGTGAGAGATGAGAATCTGACTCCATGTTCTCAGAGGGTGGATTTATTATTATATGATATATTATATAGTACATTTTCTATTATATTTTACTGTATTTTATTTTATATTTTATTGTATTGTATATTATATTGTACTGTATTATTTTATATTTTATTTTTAATTATATTTTAATTATATTATATTTTACATTATTTCCTATTTTCTATTTTTATTTTATTTTCTATTTTATTTTATTTTCTATTTTATTTTATTTTTTATTTTCTATTTTATTTTATTTTTTTTTCTATTTTATATTATTTTAAGATTTTCTATTTGATTTTCTATTTGATTTTCTATTTTATTTTCTATTTGATTTTTTTATATTATATTTTACATTATATCAATGGTGTACTAAAGCTATACTAAGGAAAGAGGACACATCAGAGGGCTTAGCAAGAATGATAAGGAAAGCTCGTGACTGACTCAGAGTCTGACACGGCTGGACTGTGATTGGTCATTAATTAAAAGCAATCCACATGTTTAGATAAAAAATCTGCAGACCACATTCCAGAGTAGCAAAACATGGAGAAGCTGAGGCTTCTCATCTTCCCAGGAGGAGAAATCCTGGTGAAGGGACAGATGGTAGATCAGAGAAATTCCAGGTGCACATCCTGCAAATGTGGCATTGCAAGTACACGGTGTGGAGGGCAAGCTGGCTAACAGTGGGGGTGATATCCATGAAATTTCACAGGAGTTTGGAGTGGCTGTTTGCCCATGCACTTGTCTGAAACTGTGGACGTAGGTGCAATTAGATTTTTTCAAGAAATACAACAGTAACAAAGGACCTTGCAGCTCCTTCTGTTCCAACCTGTTCTCCCTTGCAGGTCAGGGCGTGGTGCTGGAGCGCTCTCCCTACAGCGACTTCGTGTTCCTGGAGGCCATGCTGAAGCAGGGATATGTGCACAAGAGATGTGAGTTCCTACCAGCAAAGGGAAGCTGCTTGGCCATAATCTCTCAGAAGTCTGGTAGTTAACTTTGCTTTAAAAAAGAAACAAAACATTCCTGCTTGGAAGGAGGGATTCCTTTAAGTGTTCAGTGTTAAACGTTGCTGGGTTGAGCTGGTGTGGTCTTGGTGGCAGTGAGAGGACAGAAGATAAAGGGCACAAATTGAAATTCAAAGTGTTTCATTTGTAAGGAAAAACCCTTTTTCTGCTCTGAGGGCAGTCAAACCCTGGAGCAAATCACCTGGGATCTCCCCCCTTGAGACACTTAGAGTGCTGTGGGTGGAGTTCTCAGCAGAGTGGTTGAGCTGGGTGATTTGGGATGTTCCTCCCAACCTGAGTGGTTTGGTTTGGGGTTATGGGCACTGAGCCCTGAGCTGTCCCTGCCTGTTCCTAGTTAAGTTCTTTGACTGCTCTTGAGGTGGATGTAACTTTCTTGACTGCCTCCTGGTTTTGCTGTTGCATTTAAGAGGTGTGTATTTGTTTTTGCCACCTGCTGTAAGTTACTGGATGGCTTTAAGAGCTGATTATAATGACCTATGTCTGCATTGCTGAGGCAGCAAAGCCCAGCAACCCACAATTTCATACAAAATCCCAGTTTGGATTGTACTGGAACCTTAGGGAACAAACATCTTGATTAGAGCTACTGCTGCTTATTGTCTTTAAATGGTGGAGGAGAAGCTGAGATTCCTGTAAACCTGAGCCAGGAATAAAGTCCCTCTTTGATACAACTGGGTTTAGAGTCTTAGATCTCAGTGCATGGAACTTCTCTGAGATGAGTTTTTCTGCAAACTTCCTGAATTCTGTTTGAGGAAAAGCATGCCTTAACTTGCTCTGTGAGCCCAGAAGAAGAGATCATGGATAGAGACGTGGGGAATGTGATTTATTTGTGTTTTACACAGGCCTGGATCACTACAAAGAGGTCAAGGAGATCAGCGTTTCTGAGTTCCTGCCACCTCATTTGGTCATTTATGTAGATGTGCCTGTCCCAGAGGTGCAGAAGAGGATTCAAGAGAAGGGCGAGGTAATTTGATCTCTGATTATTGCCTATTTATCTCTTATCTTTATTGTTACATGTCTCTCACAATTGCTGCCTGCTAATGTCTGTTGTACTCACACCTTCTGTGGGAGTCGTGTGGGGTTTCTGCTGAATGCTGCATCCCAGGAGCTGCTTGTCCTCTGAGCTGTGAGATCTGGGTGGTGGTGGTGACTCTGGGGGTATTCTTGTATGCTTGCTTTTAGAAAAAGATTTAAAAAAGCAAAAATCATCTTTTTTGTGTGACTGCATCAATATGTTGTCATTTGTGGAATGAGAAATTGTTTTTAAGAGCAGGTGAATTTTTATACCTGGCTGTGCAGCTGCCACTTCAAGAGCTGTGGGCAGGTGATGTGCTGCTTGCAATGCGCTTAGAGATGATTTATTTCTTATTCCTGAGTGCCAGGAGCCCTGCTGGGCTCCCTGGCTCCTGCTTCCCAGTTGACTGCTTCCTCACACCTCTGCTGGGGTTCATGTGTGAGTCACCTGGGATCAGCAGGTTCATTTTATCTCCTGAAATCCAGCAAATCACTGCTGGGTGACTGCCTTATTGAGCTGGTCTTGGCCCAGGAGAGCTGCAGGGTGCTTTTGGGGAATGACTAATCTAAGTAAGGTTTGTAATTTGGGGTTTTTTTCCCCTCTTTCTTCAATACTTAAATGCGTGTTTGTGTTTGCAGATGTGTTGTGAGGATTCAAAGGTGTTTGTCTTGCCTTGTTGAAAGGCTATGGGACATGCAGTTTAACTCTGGAAAACCTGATAGATTAAAAGAAAGCTTTGATTTATTAGAATAAAGTTCTCAGTTAAGAAGCTCTTCATGTATTGGGAGAGCCTGTGAGTTCTCATCCCTTATGAACATGAAAATCAGTGGCATTTTTGAAACCTTTGGACAGAAATTGCTGATGTAGCTTGTAACTTTTTGCATCAGTGGCAGTGCTGAGCTCTGTAGGACTTGTTTGGGGAACACAGGGTAGATCAGAGAAATTCCTGGTGTTTTGCAAATGTGGCATTGCAGGTACACCGTGTGGAAGGCAAGCTGGCTAACATCAGGGATGATATCCATGAAATTTCACAGGAGTTTGGAGTGGCTGTTTGCCCATGCACTTGTCTGAAACTGTGGGCGTAGGTGCAATTAGATTTTTCAAAATACAACAGTAACAAAAGGACCTTGCAGCTCCTTCTGTTCCAACCTGTTCTCCCTTGCAGGTCAGGGCGTGGTGCTGGAGCGCTCTCCCTACAGCGACTTCGTGTTCCTGGAGGCCATGCTGAAGCAGGGATATGTGCACAAGAGATGTGAGTTCCTACCAGCAAAGGGAAGCTGCTTGGCCATAATCTCTCAGAAGTCTGGTAGTTAACTTTGCTTTAAAAAAGAAACAAAACATTCCTGCTTGGAAGGAGGGATTCCTTTAAGTGTTCAGTGTTCAAACGTTGCTGGGTTGAGCTGGTGTGGTCTTGGTGGCAGTGAGAGGACAGAAGATAAAGGGCACAAATTGAAATTCAAAGTGTTTCATTTGTAAGGAAAAACCCTTTTTCTGCTGTGAGGGCAGTCAAACCCTGGAGCAAATCACCTGGGATCTCCCCCCTGGAGACACTTAGAGTGCTGTGGGTGGAGTTCTCAGCAGAGTGGTTGAGCTGGGTGATTTGGGGATGTTCCTCCCAACCTGAGTGGTTTGGTTTGGGGTTATGGGCACTGAGCTCCTGAGCTGTCCCTGCCTGTTCCTAGTTAATCTGTTCTTTTGACTCCTCTTGAGGTGGATGTAACTTTCTTGACTGCCTCCTGGTTTTGCTGTTGCATTTAAGAGGTGTGTATTTGTTTTTGCCACCTGCTGTAAGTTACTGGATGGCTTTAAGAGCTGATTATAATGACCTATGTCTGCATTGCTGAGGCAGCAAAGCCCAGCAACCCACAATTTCATACAAAATCCCAGTTTGGATTGTACTGGAATCCTTAGGGAACAAACATCTTGATTAGAGCTACTGCTGCTTATTGTCTTTAAATGGTGGAGGAGAAGCTGAGATTCCTGTAAACCTGAGCCAGGAATAAAGTCCCTCTTTGATACAACTGGGTTTAGAGTCTTAGATCTCAGTGCATGGAACTTCTCTGGAGATGAGTTTTTCTGCAAACTTCCTGAATTCTGTTTGAGGAAAAGCATGCCCTTAACTTGCTCTGTGAGCCCAGAAGAAGAGACTGCGGATAGAGACGTGGGGAATGTGATTTATTTGTGTTTTACACAGGCCTGGATCACTACAAAGAGGTCAAGGAGATCAGCGTTTCTGAGTTCCTGCCACCTCACTTGGTCATTTATGTAGATGTGCCTGTCCCAGAGGTGCAGAAGAGGATTCAAGAGAAGGGCGAGGTAATTTGATCTCTGATTATTGCCTATTTATCTCTTATCTTTATTGTTACTTGTCTCTCACAATTGCTGCCTGCTAATGTCTGTTGTACTCACACCGTCTGTGGGAGTCGTGTGGGGTTTCTGCTGAATGCTGCATCCCAGGAGCTGCTTGTCCTGTGAGCTGTGAGATCTGGGTGGTGGTGGTGACTCTGGGGGTATTCTCGTATGCTTGCTTTTAGAAAAAGATTTAAAAAAGCAAAAATCATCTTTTTTGTGTGACTGCATCAATATGTTGTCATTTGTGGAATGAGAAATTGTTTTTAAGAGCAGGTGAATTTTTATACCTGGCTGTGCAGCTGCCACTTCAAGAGCTGTGGGCAGGTGATGTGCTGCTTGCAATGCGCTTAGAGATGATTTATTTCTTATTCCTGAGTGCCAGGAGCCCTGCTGGGCTCCCTGGCTCCTGCTTCCCAGTTGACTGCTTCCTCACACCTCTGCTGGGGTTCATGTGTGAGTCACCTGGGATCAGCAGGTTCACTTATCTCCCTGAAATCCAGCAAATCACTGCTGGGTGACTGCCTTATTGAGCTGGTCTTGGCCCAGGAGAGCTGCAGGGTGCTTTTGGGGAATGACTAATCTAAGTAAGGTTTGTAATTTGGGGTTTTTTTCCCCTCTTTCTTCAATACTTAAATGCGTGTTTGTGTTTGCAGATGTGTTGTGAGGATTCAAAGGTGTTTGTCTTGCCTTGTTGAAAGGCTATGGGACATGCAGTTTAACTCTGGAAAACCTGATAGATTAAAAGAAAGCTTTGATTTATTAGAATAAAGTTCTCAGTTAAGAAGCTCTTCATGTATTGGGAGAGCCTGTGAGTTCTCATCCCTTATGAACATGAAAATCAGTGGCATTTTTGAAACCTTTGGACAGAAATTGCTGATGTAGCTTGTAACTTTTTGCATCAGTGGCAGTGCTGAGCTCTGTAGGACTTGTTTGGGGAACACAGGGTAGATCAGAGAAATTCCTGGTGTTTTGCAAATGTGGCATTGCAGGTACACCGTGTGGAAGGCAAGCTAGCTAACATCAGGGATGATATCCATGAAATTTCACAGGAGTTTGGAGTGGTTGTTTGCCCATGCACTTGTCTGAAACTGTGGAGATAAGTGCAATTTTGGCCTCCTTGTGAAAAAGGTGGACTCAGACAGTCTTCTCCTGTTTTCTGGGTGGCTATTAGAGCTCCCTGGAATGTGTAGTTAGCAGGAGTGAATCAGTCCTTGGATAGCTGGGGGCTACTCTGGGTATTTCATGGCACGTAAGGAATTCCAAACACTCCAAATCACACTCTTAATTCTTTGAAACTTTCACTGATGTGCATGTGCTTCACTTGGATGTTTGACTGCTTATCCCAGAGTGAGCCCTTGGAGTCTGTGCTGGTGGGAAAAGATAGAAATATAATTTCACAGCTTTTTCTGATTGTTTGTTTGTTTGTAGCCATATGAGAAAAAGGTGTCTCCTTCCTACCTCCAGAGCATTGAGGATGCTTACAAGAAGACCTTCCTACCAGCGATCAGGTTAGCAAAGAAAAATGTTTTGCCTCTTAGGTCTTTGAGCAAAAATGTGTGCAAACCTTAAAATCTCTGCTATTATCTACAAATCATGTGAAAAAGTCCTCCTTGTGCTGCAGGGTACAGTACTGTGCCCCAGTGAAGGGGTGCTGCAGTCACAGCATGAGAACTGGGTGAGTGGGGTTAACTTCTGCCAGCCCAGGAGCCTGATGCCAGTTCTGGAAGATGAAAATGGGTTCAGGAGTGGTGTGCAGAATGCCACAGCTATGGCTCTGTGTGTCTGCACAACCTGAGGAGGGAGTGATGCAATGCAAGCTTTTCTCAGGCCTTTTTAGAAGGCTTTAGGGCTTTTCTCTCCTCAGAAAGTCCTTTCAGTTGTCACAGAATCCCAGAGTTATTTGGGCTGGGGGGGACCTTAAAGCTCATCCAGTGCCACCCCTGCCATGGGCAGGGACACCTTCCACTGTTCCAGGTGGCTCCAAGCCCTGTTCAACCTGGCCTTGAGCACTGCCAGGGATCCAGGGGCAGCCACAGCTGCTCTGGGCACCCTGTGCCAGGGCCTCAATGCCCTCCCAGGGAGCAATTCGTTCCCAATATCCCATCCATCCCTGCCCTGTGGCAGTGGGAAGCCATTCCCTGTGTCCTGTCTTTCACTGGGTTCCCCTGGCTTCCTCTAGCTGGGAAGCAAAAACAGGTGCCCTGTAAACCTGGGATGAAGCAGAGCTTGCCAGCTCTCCCAGCTCTTACAAAAGAGCTCTAGGAAAATTAAAATTGTTCCAAACATCTAAAAGCAGAATTACGGTCCCTCATAATTCTGGGAGGGAAGCTCTCAACGGGTATCAGATGAGTTAACTGAAAGTTGTGGTGCGTGCAGGAGGCTGATATAAATCGGAGTGGATTCCCTGGTGCTCTGTAGCCTGCCTGTGTCCCCCTGTGCTTGCTCCATCTCCCCGAGTGGAACAGTGGGTGGCTCTGCCAGCTACTGAAGTGAGTAACTCGATATTGAGCTTGTCACTCGTGCAGGCAGGGCTTGGTGCTGTCACAGATGGTGAGTGGCCTCTCTGTGTGTGTCCCCACAGCCAGCACATGGCTCTTGGAAGGGACTGGGAAGCCTGGGAATGTCATCCCCTGAGGACAGACTGCTGCAGTTACTGGTGGGAGCCAGCTGCTGCTGTTCTCTGGAGCACAGCCAGCCCCACATACATCTCGTGGTGCTCAGCCAGGCTGTGCCCTGAACCCTGCTGTGATTTCACCTCCTTGCCCTCTATGTGTGCATGGGCAGTGCCCCTGTCAGGCAAACCCCCTCTGCTTGGCATGCTGGCAGGGTTTGGGCTCCCAGCAGCCTGGCACACTGAGTGAGCTGTGTGGTGTTTTCTGAGACCCCCGTCGAAGGGAGGGAATGATGAATCTGACTCCATGTTCTTAGAAGGCTAATTTATTATTTTATGATCTATATTATATTAAAGAATGCTATTCTAAGACCATACTAAAGAACAGAGAAAGGATACAGACAGAAGGCTACAAGGTACTACTGAAAACTCATGACTCTCTCCAGAGTCTGACACAACTTGGCTGTTGGCCAATTAGTAAAAACAATTCACATGTTGGATAAACAATCTCCAAACCATGTTCCAAAGCAGCAAAACCCAGGAGAAGCAAATAAGATAATACTGTTTTCCTTTTTCTCTGAGGCTTCTCAGCTTCTCAGGAGAAAAATCCTGGGCAAAGAGATTTTTCAGAAAACATGACAGTGGCAGATCTGTGTCTCTGTGCCCTGGCTGTGGGGAGCTGGGAGTGTGTGAATCCAGCTCTGTACACCTCAGGACCTCAGGGTGGCTCAGTCTGGGGTAAATGCAGAAGCCACAGCTGTTTGTTTGCTAACAGGGCTGCAGGGGACTGTGTTCATGCCTAGCTGTTACCTCTTAGACTGCCTGGTTTGATTCCCTGACTCCTGGTGATGCCCAAAGTCTGGTCCAAACAGGCTAAAAAGAGTTGTTATAGACTGCTGAGCAAACTCCTGCATGCTTTCCCTGTTGAAGTTTGCTTGTTCCTTGAAAAGCAGTTTGTTACTGGGCAAAACTCCTGTTGTCTTGTGCTGTTTAACTGGAGCAGCCTGATGCTTCCTAAAGTGGCTTATACTGGATTTTTGCTTTAAAATGGATGCTTTCTTTCTAGTTGACTTGTTATGATTGTTTTTATTGGTGGTGAGATTTGTGAGCTGGGTGCTGTGTCAGGTTCTGCCCGGTGATTTGGAGCAGTGTTTGGATTCTCTTTGATTTTTCTCTTTTCCCGGAGCAGTGCCTTAAGATTGGTACTGTTCTCTTTCATATCCGACACTGCTTCCACTGAGCAGCTGTTTTCTCTTAAGGAAAGCTCTGATAATCTGCAGAGTCACTGAGCAGCTGTTTTCTCTTAATGAAATCCTGATAATCTGCAGAGTCAAATCAAGAGATGGGATGAAGTGATTTGATGGGCATCATTGAGGCAATTGCTGGTGTCAGGCTCTGCTGAAGGTTGACCTCTCCCTTGGGCTGATATTGAGGAGAATCTCTTATTCCAGGTGCCTGCCCCATCCCTGGAAGTGTCCAGGGCCAGGTCCTGAAGGACTTGGGGCAACCTGGTATGGTGGAAGGTGTCCTGGAACAAGATGAGCTTTAAGGTCCTGTCCCACCCAAACCATTCTGGGATTCTATGAATTTTTCTCCAAGCTCCTAAACTTCGTTGTGTGATGTTTGATTTAATGTTCACATTGGACAGCTATTCCAGGGCCTTCCAGGTTTTCCAGCTGGAAACAGCTATTGCTGAACACGTGTGGTGTGAAAGGTTTGTGTAGGAACTCCTGTTGTGGTTCTGCTCTGCAAGTGCCTTTTCTCTGAAGGCAGCTGGCTGATTAAAAAACAATCTTCTAACCAGGAAACATTACCTTTTAAAAATGTTTTTACACTTGCAGACCATGCTGCCTGCATTTGTATTCATTCAGCTAGCTCAACCTGAGTAAATATTGATAAATGATAAATGAATGCATTTTTCTCTTGAAATGACTCACAGCTAATCATGCACTTGGAAAAAAGAAAATTATCACAGTTTTGGGTTACACTGGAAATTTCACTTCTTTTCAAATCGATTGGGCAGTTGTAATAGGGGCAAGTATCCACATTAATTAAATGAAAACAAATTCACATGTGTAGTTTTTGAAATTTTTTTTTTAACTGAAGTAATGTAGATGTCCAGACCATTTGCCCTTTAAAAGCAACTTTCCAGCAGCAAAGAAGCAGCTCACAGGTGCAACAGGAATTCTCTTGCAATAGCTAGGAGCAATCTAAAAAATTGCAATGATTCTGGTTCAGTGTTTATGCCTTTCAACTTCATTTCTGTTCCTTTTGGAGCTGAGGTGCGGGGGGAGGATGGGTAGGGCAGTTTTATCAGGGGAATTAAATTTCTGTGTTCTTTGCAGTGAGAGCTGTGAAGTTCTGCAGTACACAGCAAGTGCAGCTGAGGATGTGGAGAAGGTAAGTCTTGGTTTTCTGGGGGTAACTTTAAAATATTTCCCTTAGTTCAGTGAACTTTCCTTCCCCCTCATGCAGGGTTACTGGCAGGGTAACAGAAGCCTTTGGCTTGACGTTTATTAACTTTCCTCTCTAGCTGTTGTTCCTGAGGGAAAGAGCACCAAGGTTTTTGAGACTCTGGACAGGTTTTGGGCCCATTTCAGTTCTAGGGATAAATGTCTGTTAAGAGCAGTAATATGATGTTAACTGGATAATAACAATTCTCCATGGAAGCTTGCCAAGGAATCATCCCCACTTGGGAGGAGGGAGAGCAGACTTGCACATGGGCTGTCTCCAAGGGCTTTTTGGGACTTCATCCTAATGAGGTGAAATTTTTACCCTACTTGTACACAGTCCAAACTCCTTCTCCTATGTTATGTGCAGTGTGATCTTGGCAGAGAGTTGAGTAATATATACATATGTGCGGTAGTCTGTACCTCATTAAGCTCATTAGCATATTCAGAGCATACATTTTAATATTTAAGTGTCCCTTATCAGACTAAAATTACATTGTTGCCTGCGGTGTCCTTCAACACTGTGTGAAGCAGAATATATTGATAAGGACTTCCCTGTTCCTAAAATGAACACTCCATTTTCCCCCATAGGTGCACTGCTGCTTGTCTCTGGGCCTTTTGTTCCCTTTATAAGAACAGAGTGGTGTGCCACATTCTGGGTCCTCTGCTGTTGTGGATGGATTTTTGGGTGCTCCTGCACTTGATAATAAAGGTTATTATTAATAACCAGTGTGGGTTTATACCCCTAAAAAAGGGCTGGTGGGTTCAATGTGACAGCAGATAATAAATAGAAAAAATACACAAAAAATCAGGCTGAAGTGAACAAAAAAGCTGAGGTTGTGACGTGAATATAGAGAATCTAGAGCAATTAATTTGCTTTTTCTGGATAACAACATAGAAGCAAGGATAGGAGTTGAGAGCTGTGGTGTTTCAAGATGGGTACCTGGTGAATTAAAGGCAAGTTGGGATGGGGGTTAAATGCCTGTTTTTTCCCCGCCCTTCTCTCTGGACACATCTCCAAGTGGTCAGAATAAAGCAGGTTGTTTCCTCCTCAGATGTTTTTGTAGTAAGTCCCATTGCTAGAGATTTGATTTTAATCCTTTCAATCGGGGTTTGAAGTCAGTTAAAGCTCTTATTGTTCAAGGAGCGACTCTCCTGAGCTCAGCAATCTTGTCATTGCTCTAAATAGGCTCATCAGATGCACCAGTGGAGTCCTTAATTTGCTTGGACAAATCTGGACTAGGGGAAGGATTATTATTTGGAAGTTAAAGTATAATGCCACAGAATAATTAAGGTTGGAAAAGACCCTGTAAGATTATCCAGCCCATGATGTTGTCATTGTCATTGTTGGGTATTGGTGGTAGATACTGATACTTGGAAGAATTCAGTTGTTTTTTCCCCTTTTTCTGTTCAGATTCAGATTCCCTTTGGGATGACACAGAAGAAATTTGGAAATAAGGGCTGGCAGGAGGGCTTTGGCTTGTAAGGTGTGTGTGTTTATACAGGTGTATCCTCTTGACAGAGAGCAGTGTTCATTAGCCCACTCCAATCTGTTTGCTTAGGGATTTGGGAGCTCAATTTTTTTACGGCCTTATAGTTTAATAACTTTTGGTTTGCTCAGAGCACACATACACAGCTTGGAAACGATTTTTTAAGTGTCCTAAAAAGGTCAGTTAGGGTTTCCTGTTGTAATTAACTTTGGTTGTGGTGGCTGAAGGGGTAATGAGTGCTGAAATGAGCTTCATTAGGATGTTTCACACTTGTTTAGCTTGAGGGTAAAACTGGGAATACAAAGTTAGCTGTATGTTTAATTTCTTTTAAAGCCTTGGATATTTGCTGATAATTCCTGGTGGGGTGCCAGGGCATTCCTTATAAATTAAGAATTTCTTCTTTTGTCCTGGTTGGGAAACTGATGCCATTGTTAAGGAGCTGCTGGGAGAGAGATCTTCTGATATGATGGTAACAGCGAGCAAAACTAATTTGAAGACAGATTCCTTTCCCCCTGTAGCATATTGTGGGCCCTTTGTAGCAACTCTGATTAGTGCTGTTACCAGGTTCAGAGTTTCCAAAGCTTTGCTGTGGAGTGGAGAAGGAATTGCTTTTGTTCAGCTTGTCAATTAAATAATTGAAAGAAATAATGGCTGTTTGAGCTAACTTAACTCACGCCTCTTGTCCTCTTGGAGTTACATGGCAGCAGTTTGTGCCTCAGAAGTGTTCATTCACTCATGTCCAAATAATTATTTCTTACCATGAAAATTCTGGTAAAAGTGGATCTTTATAGTCAAAGCTACTTTGTAATAGCACTTGGTTATCATTTTTGAAGTGGTAATAGCTGGGACTTAGTGTTTGCAGGGAATAATTGCAGTGTATTTAATGTAAAGAACTCAAGGATTTTTTGTTGATCATTCTGTCACTTCATTGTGACACGTGCTCACCTGTCAATGGGTTGACAGTGTGCCATGAGGAATTTGGTCATGACTTCAGCTTTATCCTTTCGCCTTGGAAAAGGTCTCTGGAAAGGGATGTGTGGAGCTGTAACAATCCACTCCTTCCCAGGTTGCTCCGAGGTGCTGTCTCCACCTCGTCAGGCACCTGAAGTGCATCTTCCTGACACTAGGGCTGAGCTTTCCCTCAGCTCCAGGCAGCCAGGTGTGATAAGCAATTACCTCCTGGAGCAGCAAAGATCTGTTTTCAAGTGGAGCCAGGCTGTAAGTGAAGCTCAAACCAGGGATTGATAAGTTTGGGGATGCTGAAGGAATGATTTGCTGAGCTGGCATTGCTTGTTTGAGGGGTTCTGAGCTGTGTTACCTTTCCTTTCATACATGGGTGGGTCCTGGTGGCTGGTGAAATCCTGAGCCCTTGGATTCCTCTCTGCAGCTCCTGAGTTTCCCAGCCTGAAATGTGCCTTTGTTTCTGTGCTGTGACCCACACAGCACTGAGGCAGATGCCACACCTGCTCCCCTGCCTCAGAGAATGTGTTACTGAGCCTCTCTGGGAATAAAACTGACCAAACTTTATTTTGGTAACAAAAAGGAGTTAAATTTAGACTTGCCTCCATTTCTTCCTCATTCTCCCTCGGGGTGAGGTTGTACCTTCTTGGCTTTTCAGCCCCAGTGGCAGGTTAAGGAAGAATGGCTTGGATCTGGTAAGAATTTGGCAGCAAGGCACCTCCGAGCCAGTTGATTTCCTGCCATCCAGAGCTAAAGCACAGGATGTCAGAGATGCCCACGTGTGTGCCCAGTGCTCCTGGCAGGGCTGCAGCCTCCAGGAGTAGAACTGGGAGATGATCATGTTATCTCTAGACATTTGCCTTGTTGCCACAGCTTCAGCAGTGAAGCCTTCCTCATTTGTTTCACAACCTGTTTTGATTATTTCATTGATTTTTGTCACCCCTTAGTGAGCTTTCTTTTCTGATTCCAGGTAATTGAAGACATCGAGTACCTGAAGTTTGACAAGGGGCCATGGGAGGAGCAAGATGATGTTTCTTTCCATCACTTGAGACTTTTGTAAGTGTGATGTCATCCAGCCACTGAGCAATTAAATCCCAGGGAAAATGGTCAAAGCCATGAGTTTTTAAAAGTGGGCTTACATTTTGTAATATTGGTGCTTGGCACTGGATTGTGGTGTAGCATTTTTGCTGCTGGTTGTTGAGACAAGAGGCTCCAGACAAGTTTAAGAGTGTTTTTTGTCAAAGATCCTTGTCTGCCCTTGATCTGGAAGAGATCAGATTCAGACACTGAAAAATAACTTGCTGGAATAGAATTTAATTTGATTTCAATAATTCTTTGCAAATGCATCATGTTTAATTTGTTTATATAAAATACAAAGATGTATATAAACAATATAGCTGCACTTGTAAGGCTGTTAATGCCAGAACTGAGACAGGCTCCCCATTTTGCTGCAACTTCATCTCCATATTGAATGTGCAGGTGGGAATTTCATTTTTAAAACAAAATGTAAGACTTATATTATTTTCATTATTTCCTGATCATCTCACAGGTTAATAGAAACACAGATTTTTAAATTGAATAAGTGCCCTTAAGTTTGTGTCTTTGTGACAGGCATCAGAGAAGCAAATTAAACTTTCTTTGCAGAATTGTGGTATTTCTGGCATTTTACTTTTCTGTGCTGTTACTTTAAATAACTCCTAAAATAGAAATAATGCTCCTATTGTATGGTTTTTGTATCAAGGAGTGAAGATAGATTGCAGAAGAGCAGTGCTGGGCGGTGTCCGAGAGGAACAAGTCATGATTTGGGTGCATTTTATGTGTCAAAGATGAGGTTTCTTTGTAGTGATTGGAGGATGACATCTGGTGACTTAGGCCCTAAAAATGATCACAATCAGACTTCCTTTGAAAGAGGAAATAAGTTGCTTGTTTTCCTGGAGCTCCACACTACTACTGCAGGTATTAGGAAAGAATTATTAATTGTGATGAGTAGGAGGGAGTTGAAGGAAACCTTACAATTAGAGCAGTGTGTTAAGATACTGTATGAAAATTCTATTTCACAGTTTTAGAAGGGAATAAATTGCTTTAAGGACTCAATTTTTCATTGAACCTTGGAGGGGGGTGAGTCTCCTGCACAAGACTCTTGTCACTGTAGGTAATAAGAAATTATTTATTCTTTTGGCAAAACCATGGGGTTGTTTGAAGATCCCAGAATGCAATAAGCTGCTTATTTAAACCACAGACTCATAAAATATCCTGTGTGGAAGGGACCTACACTGAGCATTGATCCCAGCTCCTGCAGGTTGCTTTTGAATCTTTTTTTGTGCTGGGCTGCCAGAGCATGGATAAAGGGGTGACAACACATCCTGTGCCAGTCTTGAGCTCATTCTTTGCTCAGCTGAGCGAGGGAATCCTGGGCAATGTCTGGGGCAGCCTGGGAAGAGCCTCTTTGTACAAGTGTGTGTGTTTAGACCTGTTCTTCCCCCATGGTAACCCCAGAAAGGCAGGGAGCCTGCTGCAGCTCAGCTGTGCTGGACTCAATGCCCAGCCCAGGTGTGAGTCCATGAGCCCTAAAGGTGATGCTTTTCTCCCTTTTCCCAATGCCCAGGGAGCCTGTGGTCCCCTCGGATCAGCAGGCATCTGTCCTGAGCCTGTGTGCATTGTTCCTTTGGAAAGGGCTTGTCCTGCAGGCTCCCGGTGTGCGGGCACATGCTGCCCTCTCCTGGGTGTTCCTGGCCATTTAGGATCGTTTAGGTTGGGAAAGCCATCTGAGATCGTGGAGTTCACCATTCTCCCAGCGCTGCCGAGCCCGTGTCCCCAAGTGCCACACCCACATGGCTCCGGAGCACTTCCAAGGACAGTGATTCCACCACTGCCTGTTCCAATGCCTGACCACCCTTCCAGTGAGGAAATTTCCCCTGTGACAGTGGTCACAGGGGTATTAGGATGAGGGAAGAGATGAGAATATGGACTCCATTTCAGAAGGCTTGATTTATTATTTTATAATATATATTATATTAAAACTATACTAAAAGAATAGAAGAAAGGATTTCCTCAGAAGGCTAGCTAAGAATAGGATAGGAAAGAATGATAACAAAGGTTTGTGGCTCGGACAGAGAGTCTGAGCCAGCTGACTGTGATTGGCCATTAATTAGAAACAACCACATGAGACCAATCCCAGATGCACCTGTTGCATTCCACAGCAGCAGATAACCATTGTTTGCATTTTGTTCCTGAGGCCTCTCAGCTCCTCAGGAAGAAAAAAATCTTAAGGAAAGGATTTTTCATAAAACGTGTCTGTCACATTCCCCTAATATCTAATCCAAGTTCTGCCCTGCTTGGTTTTCCATCTGCAGTTGGTTCCTTTGCTGGCCTGCCAGCCCTGCTGTTCTCTTCCAGCCTCAGCTCATACCAGTGTGTCTGGGGGACAGGGATGGGTGAGCAGGGCTGAGGAAAACTTTTTATTGCACATGTAGAGGGTGTAATGCATGGAAATTCCAGCAGGGCCTCTGAGTGATTAATGCAGCTAATCAAACGGGTGAGCCCAGCCCATGGGCAGTCAGTGCCATAATGATCTCTTTTCTCTCCCTGCCTGCCCTCAGTGCTCTCCCTTGCCCTGACAGCATGGCTGTGGCATCTTGGGAAAAGGTTTAAAAGGGCTGCATTTGTGGCTTTGGAGCTGGAGGTGTCTTCCAGAGGATATTCTTCACATCTTCCCTTCCTCTCCAGCTGCCTAGTCCAACAGAAACCATTGTGGCTTTTTAAATGTCTCTGCTGCCACTGCACTGTCTCAGGCATGTTTTTTGTCTGGGCCCTACCCAGTGACATTTGTCTGTCTGCACATATTGCAGAATAAATGCATTTGGGAGCAGGAGCTGCAGGCTGGGTGGCCTTGCCTGTGTTATTGATCAGCTCCTGGCGGGGGGGGGGGGAACTTATGCTGTGCTTGTTGCCTCAGACAACTAAACCTGATCTGTCCCTGCAGCTCCTTCAGAACCTGGCAGCTCTGCTCCCCAGTGTGGCTTTGCCTGGCAAAGGAAAGAAGTGTCCCTGTTTAAATGGCTGATTGCAAACAGCAGGACTAGAGGGGCTGCCAAGACATGTGTTGGACCTGGCTTGGAAACTTCTGTCATGGAGACTCCAAAAGTCTCATGAACTATTAATTGTGACAGGGATCTTAGGATGAGGGAAGAGATGAGGATCTGACTCCATGTTTCAGAAGGCTTGATTTATTATTTTATGATATATATTACATTAAAACTATGCTAAAAAAATAGAAGAAAGGATTTCCTCAGAAGGCTAGCTAAGAATAGAATAGGAAAGAATGAATAACAAAAGCTTGTGTCTCAGACTCTGTCTGAGCCAGCTCACTGTGATTGGCCATGCATTAGAAACAACCAACATGGGCCAATCACAAACCCACCTGTTGCATTCCACAGCAGCAGATAACCATTGTTTACATTTTGTTCCTGAGGCCTCTGAGCTTCTCAGGAGGAAAAATCTTAAGGAAAGGATTTTCATAAGAGATGTCTGTGACAATTAATTGTGAAACTTCTGGTGCTAGAGGCTATTTTCTTTAGCACCTTGATTCTCTCTTCACCATAAAATCACAGTGTCCCAGAATGGTTTGGGTTGAAAGGGGCCCTAAAGCCCATCTCATCCCTCCCCCTGCCATGGGCAGGGACACCTTCCACTATCCCAGGTTGCTCCAAGCCCTACCTACCCCGTCTTTCTGCTGCAGTTGAAACACTTCTTTTGTGATTTCTTCTTTGCAGTGGCTTTTCTAGGTTTGAAGAGCTGTTGTTGCACCTTCTCCCCTTTTCTTGCAGACCTGCTCTTTTTTTGAAGTTTTTTTTTTGTTCTTGGTGTTGATGTTAAGTGTTTGCTCACCAAGGGAGTGGCTGTGCCTCACCATGGCCATGCCATATCTGTTCTGCCTGGCTAAATGAGGGAATTGGAGTCCCTTTGGCTGAAGGAGGAATATTAATTTCCTCTATCAACATAGAACTTATCTGGAATGGTTTTGTGGTGTTGGCTTTTAGGCCAGTGAATGCTTTTAGGTCTCTCTTGTCACTTGAGTTTTTGTGGCTGTGCCAACATCAGGTGTTGAGAAATCACGGCCCAGGCCATGCAAACTCAGGTGGTTTTTGTTGGGTTGCCTGGTTTATTTATTTTTTTTCTAGCCAGTTTCCTTCCCTAACCCCACCTTGCACCTTTGGCAAGGTGCTGCATGCTGAGAGCTCCTTCAGGAAAGTCTGGTAAAGGGTCAGAAAAGAACAAATAGTGATAATTTTCTGCTGGGGGAGAGAAAGAAAACGAAAGAAACATAAAAAGTGTCTGTAAGTGCTTCCTGCTGAGCAGGGAATTAGTCCTGGCAAGTGGCTGTGGTTTTGTGGTTAGATATTGTTGTGGCAGGTGTCTTTGGGTGTGCTTTTGCTTAGTATTCCAAATTGTTTCTGAAAGTGCAGAGAACACAGAGAAGCTATCAGTAGCTTTCATTATTTTCTTGTGCAAAGAAATTTTGGGAGCAGCAAGTTTGTCATTTGGCCCTTAATTAAACTTAATTGTGCCTAGGAATTGTCCTTTCCAAGTGGCCCCTTGGCTGAGATCTGGGAAGGAGTGGATTCACTGCAGAGTGGATGACCACAAAACCTCATTTCTGTGTGTGATGTTATGCTTTATCTCTGCCTGGACTCCCTTTTGGGCCTTCCAGCACGTGAAATACACATTTAATGTTGTACAAGTTAAATATTGTTGTAGTTTATAGGAAGCATCTTTGGTGTTGATCCTGATCTTGGAAAAGGGCATTTATCCTCCCCTTCTCCCATCTGAACTTCCACTGGAAGTGGAAGTATTATATTTCCTTACAAAATTATTTCCTTACAATATTACTTCCTTACAATGTTTCCTTACAATATTTCCTTGCAATAGGAAATACTGTATTTCCTTACAAATCTGTCTGTACTGGGATAGTTTACAGAGTGAATATCAGGGTATGTTAGCAAACCAGTTCACTTGCTGGATCTCTTCACTGCTGGGAGGAAAGGTCCCAAAATTTATGATTTGGGGGTAAAAATAATTGCTCAAAGATGATGAACTTTGCTTTGCTCAGGGCATGTGCTTGATGTGCATGTCAGCATTTGCTGAGCAGTGTAATTCACTGAAACTGGAATTCACTGAGTAATTCACTGAAAACAACCCAATTTGCAGGGTTTCTGGTGTTGGATTTAGGGTTTGGTCAGTGCTGACTGGATTGGGATGTGTTTTTGCCAGCCACGTGCAGGTGGCACTGTCGGCCTGTGGATAACCACAGGCAGCAGGAGGCTTTCTAGCAGTTTCTCAGGCATTTTAAATTTGGGGGTTATCTGAAGTGCTGGTGCTGTGCAAAGTGGTGGATTGTAAGATCCATCACTGGAGCTGCTGCAACTTCGTTCAGGTATTCCAAGGCAGGATGCTGGAGGCACTGCCTCCTTCCAGACCCTCTCACTGTCTCCATACTGGTCCATTTAGGATGGGAATTTAGCAGGGTAGTGTGTGGCATTCAGTAAAACCACTGGTTTTATAGAAAGCAAAAAAGCCAGAAGGGATTAATGGAGAAGGGTCCCAGGAGTGATGGAGCATCTCCAAGGAGGATGAACCTGGGAGTGGAAATGGAGAAGCAGGAAGTTGGATCAGGAGCAAACTGGAGGCAAGGATGAGGGGCACCACATCATAGATTTGTAAGAAGATAAATGTTTGGAAAACAGCCCAAAGCTTTATTTAACAGAAAAGTAGCTCTTTAATCGTGGATGATGATAATGAATCCTAGAATGGTTTGGGTTGGCAGGGTCCTTAAAGCCCTGGCAGTCCACCCTGTGCCTTGGGCAGGGACACCTTCCACTGGATCTGGTTGCTCCATCCAGCTTGGCCTGGAATATTTCCAGCGATGGGGCAGGCACAGCTTCTCTGGGTACAGCACTTGGCTGTTGCTGGGGCAGGGTGTGACCTGAGTGCTCCTGTTCCCCTCAGCGTGCAGGACAAGGCTGCAGTGATGGATTCCGTGTCCATCCCGCGCTTCGTGCCCGAGATCACCATCGGCGGCACCGAGTACGACAGGATCTACTACGAGTACCGGGCGGTGAGTGCTGCTGGGGACACCTGGGGACAGGGCCAGGGGGCTCCTCACTGCTGGGGACATGGCCAAGGGGGTTCCTCACCGCTGGGGACATGGCCAGGGGGCTCCTCGCTGCTGGGGACACCTGGGGACGCAGCCAGGGGCTCCTCACTGCTGGGGACAGCTGGGGACACAGCCAGGGGACACGGCCAGGGGGCTCCTCACTGCTGGGGACAACTGGGGACATGTCCAGGGGGCTCCTCACTGCTGGGGCCACCCTGCCTGCCACCCTGCCTGCCACCCTCCTGCCCATTGCTCCTGGGAACTTGTGCGTTTTGCCCAAATCCCCACCTTTTTTGAAGTCTGGCTTCCCCCACCCCCGAGGGGAATAATGAAGCAAATGGTTTGTTTCATAAGCTGATTTTTGTTGTTGTTGTTTTTTTTCATCTTTAGATGTGGACTAAAGGATAAATGGTTTTCATTTGTTTCTGTTTCTTGTGCCCTGATGAGTCTGTGACCTCTGAAATCTAAAAGAGTCCCTTAAGTCAAACAAGAAAATTGGAAACCTATGGCGAGTCCTTATCGAAGGCTGAGGGAGGGGGTGTTTTTTTCAGAGGAGGAATGAATGCTGCCTCGCTTCCCTAAAGTGCTGTTGCTTTAAATAGAGTGTTTCTGCACGTGGGCACACATCCAAAGCCTGTTGTGCCCAGTGCTCTCATACACCTCATGCAGGCTCCCACACAGGGTTTTAATTAGCTCCTGCCTTGCTGCTTCTGGAGACAGCAGCATCCAATCCCCCCGGAGCTCTGCCCTCGTGCTGCTCAGTGCTTCCCTGGCATGGGGTCCTCTCCCTTGCCTAGGGCCCATGTATTGGAGAAGCCCCTTGGAGAAGTTGTGGAACTGATGGTAATTAATGCTGAGTGGCCAGAGTTACAGGTGAGCCTCTGTTTTCCACTTGGGTTGGAATCATCTCTGCCACCGCATCTTATTATTTTCCAAGCAATCCTGAAGACAAAGGGAGGAATATACAGTATACATTGTTAGAAGCCATGATTTGCATAATCCAAACCCTGCCATTTTTCTTTTCCTGGTAGCATACAGTCTCTTACTGAGATTAAAATGTAAGATACAGATTTATGGACTTGTTTGGAAATTGATCCACCAGTGTTTTCTTCTGGAATGGACAGAATATTCCACTAATTTGTTCCTCCTTGGCTGGCTGTGTAGTGGAGAGGCTCCTGGGTTCACACTGTTCTGCCTCATTTGAGATGTGACCTTTCTAGCTTGTAAAAGGGGCTAAAGCTAAAGGTTAAAAGTAGCAGAAAACATCTGAGGTTATCTAATGGATTTGAAAACTCCCTGGTCCAGCTGAGAAATTGCTCTCAGAATTTCCTCCTCCTTGCTGTCACATTCTTAAATCCAAAACTTCAAGCTCAGGCTCAGGATTGTTGGAGCCCTTCCCTCCAGGAGCTGCCTGTGCTGTGCAGCACAGATTTGAGCAGGATCTGCTGCATGACTCGTCTCTAGCTCACAGCATCCATCTGCACTGCCTGTGCCTTTCTTCCCTGAGATGAGAGGGCTTTTTTTGGGCTGACATGTCCCTTTGCAGTGGAGCTGGGAATTACTGAGGCTGCCTGACACACAGCTAGATGTGACCTCGGTGCTGTGTGCTGAGAGCCTGGGGTGAGACTTCTGAAAGGCTTTTTTCCTCTGCCTGTACAGCAGCACATGCTCTTTGTGCTGGCAGGAAACTGAGAATGTCCTGGCTCATCCAGTAACTGGCTGCCAGGAGAAATTTTTTTGACTTGCCTTGCAGATGTAGCAAAGGGATGCTTGGGAGTGGGAATCTGGGTACCTGGGAAGGAAAGCTGTGCTCTTGGATGGCTCTGCTCCATGCCAGTTAGTTGACAGCTGAAGCTGAGCAAAAAAAACCCAAAAAAAACCATTGCCAAAATATAATCTCCCTTCTGCAGCCTTGTTTGCAGGCCCTGATTCAGGAAAGTGCTGTGGAAAGTGATAATGTCCTTTGGAATCAGGAGGAGTTGCTTGTTTCAGGAAGTATTCTGTTAAATTTAGGCTACTTTAATACTCATTTTCTCTCTCCTAAAAGCTTGGATACTTGTAATCCTTCAGTGCTGTGGGGGGTGTACAGGCATGGTGCACAATGCAAAAGATGCTGAATTTTCCTGTTTTCCATCAGCTACTGGAAGGGGAAGCACAAAGCCAGCCCCACCTGCTGTTTTATGTTCTGAGGATTGCATTTTTTGTCCTGAAACTTTGAAGATCTGGGTTGGTTTGTTGTTTTTTTTACCTTCCAACTTTGTTTAGCAAATGAAGGGCTGATTTTTTGTTCTCAGGCAGGGCTCCTGTGCAGAGGTGATGGAGCAAGAGGCCAACAGCACAGGCACAGAGAGCAGATGAGCTTCCAGACTCACAGATTTGGGCTGGGAGGTTATTGGGTCCGTAAAGAGGGAATCACTGGCCCCTGCCTTGCCCATGGCTGTGCAGGAATGGTCACAGCTGTGCTGCTTTGGCATTTGAAGATAAAGGGTTTAGGCTCACTTGTAAGTAAAAGTTTAGGCTGACTTGTAAGTAAAGGCTTAATTATGGGATAATTACAGAAGTTTAACTTTTCCTTGTGGGAAATGCGTGCTTTTAAAGTTGGTGTAATGATGTTTACCACATAAATACAATGATTTGCATAGGGGATTTTTTTCCCCCTGTAACTACTCCTAAATCCTTGATCTCTCCAATAGGCAGCAAACTGCTGTGCTTTTCAGAGCTCCATGCACACAATTCATGCTGCCTAATAATGGTGGTTTTCAGGGAGTTACAAATTCCAGGTAGAAGCTGGGTTTTGTTCAAAATATTCATTAGAAGCAACGAAGAAAGAGGAGGAGGAACACTCTTCAGAGTTCAAGATTTTAGTATGTGTGCTTTTCCACAGAATAATGAGATGGCCACATACAGTTCCAAATACTCAAAACTCACTTTTTTTTAATGTATATCCTGTAAATTTCTTCTGTAAGGCTTTTTTCATGTGTGAGGAGGTGGCTTTCTGCAGCCTTCTTATACCATGAAGTCCTCTGGCAGGGTCCAGCAGCTCTGCTCAGGCATTCAGCAACTTCTAAGGATGCTCTTCTGGCAAGGGAAAAGCAACCTTTCAGTCAGGTTCTGTAGATCAGAGATAAGCACGTTCATTCTTCAGGGAAGCAACATTATTTTAGGAACTGTCAGACTAGTAAAGGCTTGACTACCCTTTTTTTTCCCCTTAACAACTGCTGTATCTCTCTGCCTTTCTTCCAAGTGCACACCATCCCCAGGGATAATGCTCCCAACTCCGTGTGTGCGCCCTGTGAAGCTGGAGAGCTGGAGCACTTAGGCAGATGTGTTTGCAGTGGAGATGAAAACAAATGGCTCTGTTTAATGGAATCAGTGTACTTAAATAATGTGCTGATGTACTTCACACTCCTGCTGCATCTCCTGGAGTGGGGAAAACGGCAGCTCTGACGTGCGTGTGCTTTTCTGTGTACATAAAAGTGCAGCTGTTTGCTGAAATTTGGAGAATCAAAGAATCACAGAATGCTTTGAGTTGAAAGGGACCTTAAAACTCATCTCATTCCCACCCCCTGCCATGGGCAGGGACACCTTCCACTGTCCCAGGCTGCTCCAAGCCCCAGTGTCCAGCCTGGCCTTGGAACCTTCCAGGGATCCAGGGGCAGCCCCAGCTGCTCTGGACACCCTGTGCCAGGGCCTGCCCACCCTCCCATGGGAGGATTTCTTCCCAATATCCCATCCATCCCTGCCCTCTGCCAGTGTGAGGTGATTCCTTCTTGTCCTGTGCCATGGAAAGGTAAGACAGGGCTCTCATTTTAATTCCCTCCCTGTTATCCTTGGTGGAAGAGTGCTTTTGGAATCTAAGGATGCTGAACATGAGGCACGGAGAGCTCGAGCAGATCAAAGTCCTGGCTGCTGCTGGGAGGTGCAGTCCAGCTCCTTCCACAGCAGCTGCACAGCTCAGCTGCCTTGCCTTGCTTCCTCTTTGTGCCCTGATCCTCATCCTCCTCCCTCCTGCCCCGGGGCTTGAGAATGTGTGGCTGGCAGGGCCCTGCAGTCCTTAGTAGCAGCAAGGAGGGAAGAGGGGAATCCCACACTCTTTTCCCAGGCTTTTCATCATTCTTTTCCATAAGGATGCAGCCTTAGGGGTGAAAATCCTCCCATGTCTGCCGTGCCTCCAGGTTGGAGGGGTTGCGGGGCAGTAGCTTTGAGTGGTGGAAGGTGAGCCTGCAGCACGAGTCAGCTCTGTCCCACAGCCCAACCCTGGGAGTGCTGGAAGAGCTTGTGTGTGCAGTGGGAAATCACAGCCAGCCCCAAAGGGAGGGTGCTCAGGGAAGGCTCTCCAGGTTTGAGGGGCCCAGGAGCTGCTCTGGCCCTTCTTGGCAGCTGTGGGGCTGAGGGTGGCCCCCGGCAAGCATAGGGCCCTTCGCTCCCCATCTCTGCTGAGTGTGCAGGGACCTCTTCACGTAAAAATCTCCTGAAACAGCTACAAAAGGAATGCTTGAGCTTTCAGAAAGCCAGAGTCTGGATCAGCAACAGGATCAACTCCTGCCTCAGCAGGAGCTGGGAGCTTAGGATATCTTTCCTTCTCCATGTTTGCGATCGTTGCCATAGCTGCTGCCTTTGATAGAACCTTCTGTTTTCTCTCTCCTGCCATTTTTTTCTTGGCTTGATGAAGCTTTCATTCTTTTTAGGATCAAGATCTCCTTTCCTAATTCTGTTTTAAAGGAGGTGTTTGACAGCTGTAATGCCCAGCCCTATCTGCTCTTGATTCCAGGAAGGAATGAAAGCAGCCACACAATAAATTAGAAGAGGCTTCATTTAAGGGTTGGTTTTTTTTTTTCTGTTTTATCTCTGCAGAAATATTTTTAGCCCTTTCTAAAGTAACAAAATCTTGCCTAGCTAGGTATCAGTAAGACCAAAAGAACCTGAGGAATAACAAAAACCTGGGAATGACAGAGCTGTTGCTCAAGGATAGCTGGATCTGCTCCTCTTCCCACCTTCCCACTTGTCCTCTGCTCTCACCAATCCTGTCCATATGGGGAGAGTGTGAGAGCATCCCCTCTTTAGGAACAGGCAGCTTTTCCACCCTGCTTGCCTTGAAAAGTACTATGGACAGTTGGCAGGGATATCTATCCCAGAAACAGTAGGGAAGGAGCCCGACAGACCTTGTAGCTGTCTCAAATCTTGGGTTTGGTGGTTGTGTCTGTTTTATTTTAGGTGATGGCTCCTGCTGTCCCAGGCACTGGGTGCCTCTGTGAATCAAAAAGACAGTCAAATCTCACTGGCATCAAAGTAATCTATTTTCAACTTGACAGTCTGTCCCTGTGAAAGGAAACACTTTTTTATGTGGGAGCTCATCCCCCTTTCCCAAACACTTCTTATTCCCATACCTGTGGAGGGATGTGATCCCCAGGGTAGTTCTCTATTAAATTAAAATTAATTGGAATATAATTTAATAGAGGGGTAGCATCTCCATGGATCTTACACTGTGAAGTAGAGTCAGTTTGAGGTGTTTAACTGTGCTGTGTGGCTTGAATTAGTTCCTTGGCTTTTCTCTGCACTCTCTAGTGGATAACTGATCCTCTTATGGGCACTTGTCTTTCCAAAGGATTTTTATTGTCTGTTTTTTTAGTGAATGAATGAAGGGCAGGACAGCAGTCATTGAACAGTTCCAGCAAGCTGGAATTGTTTTAGCCTCAATTCAGCAAAACTTTTGGGTGCTCTTGTTTTTTGGGCTGTGATGGATGTTAACAGCATTGAGGGTTTTATTCGAGTAAGGGATGGCGGGAGTGAGGCTGTAACAAACATCTGAGCCAGGCCTTTGGGAACCAAGCCATGCACACCTCAGATGTGTGTTTGGAGGGGAAATTGTTCCCCTTCCTTGCTTTAACTGGCTGCTCTGGAGCACAGATCAGTGGTGTTGGAGAAGATCATCGAGTCCAATTTAAACCCAGCAGTGCCAAGGCCACCACCAGTCCATGTCCCCAGGTGCCACATCCACATGGCTTTTAAATCCCTTTAGGGATGGGGACTCCTGGGCAGCCTGTGCCAAGGGTCACAGACCTTTCCAAGAAGAATTTTTCCCCTTATACCTGATTTCAGTGTCCCCTGATGCATTTTGAGGCTGTTTCCTCTTGTCACTTGGGAAGAGAGACTTGACTCCCCCCGGCTGCAGAGAGGAACCAAAGGAGGAATAATAAGGAGCAGTCAGGAACCAAACCCTCCCAGAATCCAGCCAATACCTGCAGCTCCGTGTTCCCAGATTCTCTCAGATTTTAGCTGCATGCTTACAGCACTGTCAGCTCTTTGGAAGGGAGGATTTCTCCTGCAGGAAGCAGGAATCTGCTCCCAGCAGGGATGGCAGGGGCTGTTATTGTGGCTGCTCTAAACAGCCTGGGGATATTGATGAATGAGCCCAGCTCCCAGAGCAATGACTCTGCTTTTAAGTGCTCTTTGATCAGTGCTGCTCCAAACAGGCTATTTATAGAGCTCCTGGAGCTGTGGAGCCCAGCCACCAGCACAGAGCAGTGCAGGAATAGCAGGCAATAATGGCAATTCTGTTTGTTCCCCAAAGGCTGGAGAAACAAGGCAGGCTCCTCCTCAACAACCTTTGCAGGTGGTTAGAGCCCTCCAGAGCGCTACCTGCACGTGCCTGCTGTGGAATGATCTGGAGCAAGCAGCTGGCTGGAGCTGCTTGCTGCTCTTCCACAGCCTCTGCTGCTTTATAGGGCTTTTTATCATGTTTATGGTTTTGACAGGCACTTCTGTGGCAGGTTCTTAATTTAACTGATGAGAGGGTCTCGTTTTCATATCTTTTCCTAATGCTCTTTTAAAGCTGAGCAGTTTGATGCCTTTGAGCTGGCTCTACCTTTGGGTTCAGCTCATTTCAGGAGTTCTGTGCTCTTGTGTGGTGGATTTTATCCCATCCCTCTGGAAATAATCCTCACTGCCAACTTTTGGGCTCTGTGGAGTGTAATGCAGCAGGCCAAGGCTTCATTCTCACTCAGTTTCCATGGAGTGGAAAAATCTGTTCCTTGGTGACCTGGCAGGAGCTCAGCCTTGCCTCCTGCTGCAGGGATATGGGGGAGCTCTTGGGGCTGCCTGGTGGGACCTCTGTGATCAGAAAATTGTGGAATGGGCTGGGTTGGAAGGGACCTTAAATCTCATCTCAGCCCCCCTGCCATGGGCAGGGACACCTTCCACCTCCAGCCTGGCCTGGGACACTTGCAGGGAACTTGTACTGCAAGAGAATGTGAATGTTCAGTCCCTCTCTGTTGTCTCAGCTGCTGGCAAATTCCATGGAGCTTTTTCCTATCTCCTTTCCATCATCTCTTGCAGCCAGGCTGCCCGGCCTAGACAAACCCAAACTCCCCAATTTCCATCCCTGCCCTTGTGCTCGCCAAGAGCAGCCTGGCAATTTCAGCTGGGTGCACTTTGGAGCACCAGCCTACCCAGAACCAGCACATCTTCCTCCTTGCCCTGCATCCCCACATCTTCCCTGCTGCTCCTGCCTCTCTTCTCTGCAGAATCCTGCCCTCTTCCAACTGTGCAGCTCCTTTACTGCAGTCACAGCTGGAAAATGTGGGATTTGAAGAGCAGAGTTTGGCAGAGTGGCCTATGTCACTTGTGCACAGAGCATCAATTCCCATCCCTCTGCTTCCTAGGTAATATGGGAGTTGCTTACTTCCCTCTTCCCTTTTTTCTTTTTTTTTTTTTTTTTTTTTTTTTTTTTTTTTTTTTTTTTTTTTTTTTTTTTTTTTTTTTTTTTTTTTTTTTTTTTTTTTTTTTTTTTTTTTTTTTTTTTTTTTTTTTTTTTTTTTTTTTTTTTTTTTTTTTTTTTTTTTTTTTTTTTTTTTTTTTTTTTTTTTTTTTTTTTTTTCCCCCTTTTTTTTTCCTTTCCCCTTTTTTCCTCTTTGGCTATTTTGAAAGCTTAGCTGTAACAAATCCCCAAACTCTCCTGCCTTTGCCAAGGCCCACTGTGAATGATGGAGTTATGGATGAATACTTGCAACACTTGCTTTGATGTCTTGCATGTCTTTAACCAAAGGCACACAGGGAATTTGTTTTGGACAATGAATTTGAATTCTGTTGGGGTGGATATTGTAGCTTTTTTAAGAGGGCAGATGTACCCAGAAACAAAACTGTATACTGCTGTATTTTCCCAGAGATCTCCTGTTGCTTTAATAATCTACTTATCTGGGAATCTCTTCAAGTATCAAAGGGCCAATTATGTGCTGCCTGGAGAGGACCAGGGAGAGCTGTTTTTGTGTCACAGGCTAGTCACAGGAGGTCTCATGTCCTCCCCAGCTCGCTGCTGGAAATCCATGGGGCAGAGGTAGTAATAATTTATTTTCATCTCCCATCTCCTCTTTGCTCAGTGGGGGGAACTCTCAACAGGACTGTGTGGTTTCTGCAGATGTTTAGACAAGACATTAATTGAAAAAGCTCAGAAAAACTGCTCACAAATGGTTTGTGACAAGGCAGGGTGGGGAGTGTCTTGTGGAGGAGGTCAGGTCTTCTGTCAGCTTGATTTTTAGGGAAAGAAGTGTCTTGTTTTCTGACATTCAAGTGAATATAAACACAGTTCCCCTTCCTCAAAACAACAGGCTTCATCTTTTATTAAATAGTTCATTTTTGTGGCCTGAGTACAGATTTTATCAAGGGTGCATCTTGCTTCTCTCTGCAGGGGCAGCTCTCCCCAATAGGATCCTCTTACATGTTTTTTTGGAAAGGAAAAATCCTCAGGACAAGTCTGGGGTCTTGTGTGAAACCAGTGTTTGTTTGGAGACAGATCAGATGATCTGTGCTTAATTATTTGGAGAGGCTGCCAGCAGATAGCTTATTTTTAAAGGAAGGGTTTGATTACAGCATCTTTGCTGGCTTCAGCCTTTCTCACCAAACTCATTGGGTTTTTCTGGTGCTTTGCTTCTTGGGTCCAGTACTGGAGCTCAGAGGTTTTCTGTTCCATTTCTTTTTGGTTCCTGGAGGTAGGAATGGATGTTCTGGAGGTGGATTCTGCTTTTGGAACAAGGATCTCACCATCTGTAGCATTCCAGGTCATGGTCAGTACCTTCCAGAGGGCGCTGCTTCAGCACTGAGACTCACAGGCTGCTGCTTAGCAGCGAATTTGGGTAAAGGCTTCAAAAATCTTTGGGTTTTTCCATCAAAAAGTGGTTCCTGACTTTGCTGATGAAGGCAGGCAGATACTGGTTTTGCTTTAATGAAGATAAGTTCAGCTCTTGAAGGCTAAATCTGCAGTTTCATTTGAACAGTTTAATTTAACGTGGTAATTAACTCAGTATCTCATGCATGAAGTATTTCATATATTTAATAATGTGTGTGCCTATTTTGGAATGACATTCAGTTCCTCTCCTCTGTGATACAGTTAGGGGAGCCATCTCACTCAGGCTGGGAGGTGCTGGATGAATCCAGGTGGAATGTGGTGCTGAGCTCATTGGCCTCATTTTCATACATCTATTATGGCTTTTGTATGGTGGTTTTTGCAGCCCCTCCTTCAGCTGCACAGCTCAGTCTTTTCTGAGAGCCTGATTTTTCTGTAAGTTTGATCATTACAATGTAAAAAGAGTATTTCATGTTCTGTAGATCCCACGAGGCACTTCAGAACTTTGAGGGGAGTGGCCAGAGTTCTGACTGAGCTTTCTGCTTTCTTTAGCTCCCCGGGCGCAAGTACGGGCCAGGCTACAACGCTGACGTTGGGGACAAGTGGATCTGGCTGAAATGAAATCCTGTCCTGCTGGAGCCCTGGCCAGGATGGACCACAGGACCTGAGGGAAGAGGAGCCACGTTCAGTGCACCTGCTCCCCATCACTTGTGGAGCACCAAGGAAACACTGCTTAAATCATTTCTCATCCCCAGCAGAAGGGAGCAGACTCCCAGAAGGAAAACCACTTTATTCTGGTTTGTTTTTCTCTGAGTTCCTCAGGGATGTTGGATAGTCAGTGTGGGGGATAGCCAAGTGAGCTGGGGCAGGCTCAACATCAGAGCTGAATTTTCTCTTCCTCCAGACTGTGGCACATTATTATCCAGGATTAGTGTTGTTCTGCTGATTCAAGAGAAATTAAACCTGTACCCTCCTGGCTCTCACAAAGTTCGTTTCTTATTCTGTCACGTGTGGTGTTCTATGTGGTTCATTAGAAGCAACAATGTGTTCTGAAAGGCACTGACTGGACCTCAGCAAAACAGAAGTAGTTCAGTGAGATATGGAAATAAGTTATCTCAGTTAATACAGCAAAAATGTCTGCTTAAAATTCTAAAAAATAGTCAAAATAATTGCCAGCAGTTGTACTTACAGCTTCTCGCTTTGATTCCACCATAGAGTGAACTATTTGTTGGGTATAAAAGGCAAGTGTAATTACTATTTTTGCAAGTCCCTAAAACTCCAAGTTGGAAGGGTTTTTTTAAAAGAAATGATTCACTTAGTACCAGTCACAGAAATGAGGTACCTTGGCATTGGTTCAAGTACCAATGTCCAGATTTAGGTTGCAGTTAATTTTGCATTTCTAGCACAGGGCTCACTGCTTCAGTCACTGAGGAAAAGGGCTGCCAGGCATCCCAGAATTTAGGGCAGTGCCTTGGAGTTAAGCAGCCAAGTCCTGCTTGTGCCCCTTCCTGTATCAAAACCAGTATGGAGAGTCCCTGAATGAGAGCCTGGGGGCTGCTGAGGTGCTGGATGCAGGAGCAGTGGGACACAACTGGGGCTCTTTCTGCTGATCCTGTAGTGCTTTGCTTCTGTGTTTTATGTCTCATCCATCTGCCCTCTGGGAAGGGATGCCTGAATCCTTCAGGACTCGCAGGCAGTGCAGTGAGATCCTGAGCAGTGTGAGCCTCCTCCACCTGCCCAGAGCACCATCTCCCAGCTCTGAGGGCTGTGGGGATGAGAGCAGCACCTGCTGTGCTTTGAGGATTCCTCTGGAGAGTGCAGCTCTGTTGGTACACGTGTCCTCCATCCTGGTGTTGCTGACTTCTCCGGGTGCTGGAATTCACTTGGCAGTGTGTGCAGCCCAGTGCCAGATCTGGAGAGGTGTTTTGTGTCCCCAGTGCCAGATCTGGAGAGGTGTTTTGTGCTGTGGCTAAAGCTGGGGGGGCTCACTGGGCTGCAGAGCAGATTTAGGAGCCTTCCCCACCTGCAGCATGGAGGGCTGAGCTTTGGACATAGGAGACTTTAATTCCAATCAGGAAAAGCAGTGCTGTTGAGCCCTGTGGAATGACAACATGCATCTCAAACACATTTTTTAAAATGTTATTCAGACTTTAACTCTGCTTTAAAACTGTTTATAAGCTAAATCTGTGAAGGAAATAACTTTCTTCCCTTGCTGTAGGAAGGAGTGCTAGCTTTTCTCTTCCCTCCTCTGTGTTTTTCTCTTCCCTCCTTCCCACTCCAACACCTCAAGAAAAATCTCTTAGCGAACCAGCTGTAAAGATTTGGGTTTTGAATGCTGTGCTGTGCCAGTTGGATGAATCCATCTCCAGTTCTTACTTAGATTGGAGAAGATAATACAGCTCAAGTCCTCTCCATGCTTCTGTGTAGGGGCATGTGTGAAACCATCTGCAGTCTTATCCCAAATTGCCATTGCCTGGGGTTTGCCTCTTGCCTGTCCTGTCCCGTGCTTGGCTCTGCCTGCTTCCCCAGGGCACATTCTCTGGGGAAGGTCACATTTATGGGCAAAACCACTGCCAGCTTTTTCCCTGTGGTCACTCCAGTTCAGCAACAACCTCCCCCTTGGCTTCACTTGGCACAGGAGGGGAGGAAGGAGAGAGGGGATGAGTGACTGGGGCTTGTCTCTGCTATCCCAGTGTGTCTGTGAACAGCTGCCCCCTCAGCTGGGGCAGGCTAGGGCCATCCAGGCTGGGGGATACCTGTGCATGGCCGAGCTGCTCTGTGAGGAATAAGTGGCTCCTCAGCAGTGACATCAAGCCTGGGGCTGCAGTTACGAGATCCAGCAAGTTTCTTCTCCCTCCTTCACTGTGAAAGTTTGATGTCTTAATTACAAAATGACAGAAGGGGATTGGGCTGGAAGGGACATTAAAGCCCATCCTGTCCTACCCTGTGTCATGGGCAGGGACACCTTCCACTATCCCAGGTTGCTCCAAGCTCTGTCTGGCCTGGCCTGGAACACTTCCAGGGCTGTGGCAGCCACAGCTGCTCTGGGCAATGCAGTAGCAGTGAGATTTCAGTATTAGCCCTGCTGCCTCAGTTCTGTTGTGCCCCCACCACAGACAAAGGTTGGAATGAATCCCTTCTGTGGAAGAGCCTGCTGAGCAAGTGGAATTCAGGTGCACAACAAATGCCAGCTGGCTTCCAGTGCTGCTCACAAAAGCAAAATGAATTCGTTGTGCAGAAGTGAGTGGAAGCAACCAAAGCAGAGGGGAGATGGGATGGCACAATATCACCTGATGGGCTGCTTCCCAGAGATGTGTCTGTGCAGGTTTAGTGTGAGCTGAGTGTTTATGGAGAACCCCAGAAGCCATCTGTGTTCAGGGAGGGCTTGGCGGAAAAGGAGGTCTGGAGATCAAGGAAAAAGATGGACTCTCCTCCTTGGGGTGGCCTCCTGTTGACTTGCATTTGATGTGAGGGTGACAGGAGAGGACACAATGAGGGAGGGGAGGCCCTGCCACAGGCTTGCTAGAGCAGCAGTGGCTGCCCCTGGAAGTACCCAAGGCCAGGTTGGATGGGGCTTGGAGGAACCTGGGACAGTGGAAGGTGTCCCTGCCCATGGCAGGGGATTGGAGTAGAGTTTTAAGGTGCCTCCCAGCTCAAACCATTCCATGGCTGCGTGATACTGGCCAGAGCTCCTTGGGAGTGCCTGGCCCTGGGAGCTCCCATCCGTGACGTCGCTCCCTGTGATCCTGCTGAGCTCTTACACCTGGCACCGTGGGTGGCAGGATGCCATGGAGCTTGCTCTGGTTCCCAGCCCTAAGCCCAGTTTTCTGCCAAAGGCTCATTCCCAGCGAGCCCGAGCCCGGCGCGTTGCCTCCCGTTGTCTGTGATTCCTGCGCAGGTGCTGGAGCCCAGCCTGGCTGCTGCTATCTGATGGGACCACTCCTGCTGTGCTCTCCACCCTCCTGAGCCAAAACTGCAGCTACAAATGAGGCTTCAGTTCTCCGTGCCTGAGAAAGCTTTGTCTCAATTAGCTCGGAGCTGAGCATCTTCAAAGGCAGCCGGGGCGGGAATTGGCGGCGGGCGCTGCGGTTCCCTCTGGGAGAGGCAGGCACCGCTCCTCATCCCTCCACCTGCTCCTGGAGCAGGGAGCACGCCTGGGAACCAGCTCCTGGGGCAATGGTGCAGTGCCAGGGTGGCCCAGCAGTGCCCCTCTGCAGAGCAGGGCATGGCATTTAACCAGTGTGCTCTTTTCTGCTTCCTCTCCTGCCTCCAGGAAGGTGGCCGCTCCAAACATTGCTGCTCACTAGGGAAGCAGATTTCTTTCTCAGGAACCAAATGCTTCGATGTAAAGCTCGCAGGAGAGTTTCTGGTGTATAAAAGGAGTTGATGCATGCAAAAACAAAAAGCACAAAATGGTGCTAAGATACAGCAGGCATGACCTGTGCAGCCCTGGCAGGGTCCACAGCAGCTCCCTTCACCTCTGGATGTTTTGGGAGACCAGGTTGATTCATTTTATGTCACAAAAGGTGAGGGTGTCAGAAACTGGGCAGGGATTTGCCATTAAAACACAGACTCCATTTAATGCTTTTTGGGTTTTGGTTTCTCTGCTTACAGGAGAGACTCGAGGCTGAAGGAGGGAGGTACTTGATGAAATCAATTTCCACTTTTATCTTTGGATATGGGTAAAAATCGAGCTCACATTGCCTTCAGAGGCAGCTGAAGCAGTCCTGGAAGTCAGGTTGGTATGGGCAGGGACTGTACCTTCAGTGAGGAAGGGAAACCAAAGCCACCAGAGACTCTGAGGGGTCCCTAGTCCCCTCTGACTTCTCCCTGAGGAGTTGTCAGCCAGGAGAACTCTGCAGGGAGCTGAGGGGCTCAGGAGCGAGGCATCAGAGCTGCTGCTCTGGGTGCTGCTCCCTGGTCACAGGCTGGCTGGGAGCTGGTGCTGCAGGCAGGAGCAGGGGTGTGAGCAGACCCTCCTGGCAGTGCATTTGCTCAGTAATTCAGGAAATGGGGCCCTTGTTGCTCCCACACTCCCTGTGGTGTCACACAGGTGTAGTTCTCTGGGTGGTGATGGAGAGGAGCAGGGTGGAAGGCTGTGTTCAGTCCTGTGGGTTTGGCACAGTGCCTCAGTCCCTGGGCTTTCCTGGCACAACCAGCCCTGTTTCTCCTAGCCATGCTGATTTCCATCCCACGTCCATCTCTGGAGTCCCTGTGGAGCTGGTTTTCCCTTCAGTGTCTGCCTGCATGCAGCATTTTGGCAAGGAGGCAGCTTTAACTGGACAACTGCTTCCTCCAGGAGCTGAATATTCAGCGGGCTCTGCTGGCAGGAGCTTTTATGAGCTGTGGGAGGCAGCGAGGGGAAAACGACTTTGAGACCCAATAAAGACTTCTGCTTGCTGGTGTGCCCAGCCAGATGAGGGTGGTGATACCACTGGGTCAGGAGCGGCTGCCTTGTTCCCTGGCACAGCTGCGGGCACACAAACCCCTTTCTCAGTCCTGCCTGGCCCCTCTGATTCGTGTCAGCGCCGGGGGTGGCCTGGGCCCCTGCAGAGCCCCCAGGGCCCCGCTCTCGCCGAGTTCCAGCGGGATGCTCGGGGCTTTCCCAGCGCATCCCATTAGATGGCAATGCAGCCTGCTCCTCTGACGGCACTGAGAAAGGGGCTGCAGCCTCCGTGGGGTGGGCTGGGGTGGCCAAGGCTCTTCAGTGTGTGCAAAGGGCTCTCAGATCTGTGCTTATAACTCTGTTTTGGCTGCTGACACTAAGAAGAACGCTGGCATTCCTGCCCTTCTGGCTTTGAGGTGCCCTGTATCGTGTAGTGGTGGCTGTGGCCACGCTTGGGCCAACTCTGTCCCTTGCCTGGGCTACACAGGTTCTGTTTGCAAGTGCTTTGTCCACCCTGGTGTTCCCTGTTGCTTTATTCCCTGCCATGTCCAAGCAGGAGAAAACACCCAAGTGGCATCATGGCAAGGGGACGCTTGGCATCTTCTCTGGGGTGATCAGCAAGCAGGACAACTCCTGCTCATGTGGCTGCCTGCCAGAGGCAGCCCGAGCTCCAGGCAGGACCAGGCTGCTGCTCCCGCTGCTCCCAGCAGCCTTTCCCAGGCCTGCAGAGGATGCAGACACCTGCACTGCCCTTGGCCACGGCCTCCAGCACTCACTCAGGAGCCGAGTGAGTCAGGAGCTCACCTGGGCAGCGCTGGCCTGCAGCCAGGGGCTTCCCAGGCTGAGCATGGGGCCAGGCAGCAGCAGGGCCCAGGGGCACGGGGGGCGCCCTGGGCATGGCTGGGGGAACAGCCCTGCCTCCCAAATGGGGCTGGAGGCTCCATGAGTGCCCTGGTGTGGGGTGGGGATGCACTGAACAGCCCTGTGCCTGCTGGGAGCCCCCAGATGCAGCCCTGTGCTCCATCCCCCTCCTCCTGAGCTGTGGAGGGCTGTGCATCCCTCAGCCTGCTTCTCCTGGGTTTAACAGGGACAGGGCCGTGCATCCCTCGGCCTGCCTCTCCTGGGTTTAACAGGGACAGGGCCGTGCATCCTCAGCCTGTGGACAGGGCTGTGCATCCCTCAGCCTGCCTCTCCTGGGTTTACCTGGGATGTCACCTGGAGGTGAGGGAGCGCTCGGGTCAGGATCTGGGGACGGAGCAGCGTTCCACGGCAGCCCAGCCAGGGGGAATAAAGCAATATGAAAGTGCAATATTTCATTGCTCTGTAATTAACTTCAGCTGCTTTCAAGCTGCAACAAATTACCCTCAAAGCCCGTTTTTGTACCGAGGAGAACTTTGAACTGCGTTCGCAGCCCTGTGTGCCTGGGAGGGAGGAGAGGCCGCTCCTGCTGTCTGTGGCTGCAGCTCCGTGTGTGGTTTGGGACCAGCCCTAGGCTGGCTGTGCTGGGCTGCCGTGTCAGCACAGGCAGGAGTGCTGGGGCTGGCATCAACCCCCCTAGGGACTGCCATCAGCCGCGGGCATGGGAAACGGCTGCGGCATCCCAGAGATCCTCTGGCTCCACCTGGAGATTCTTCTCTGCTGGGATGGATCCTGGTGCACCCAAGGCTTTAGATGCATGCTGCCGTCCCAAGGTGTTCCCAAAATACTGTGGGCAAATGAATGCAGGGTGTGAAAGTTCAGCCAGCTTGTTGGAGAGAAAATTCAGCTTAGCTGTCTTCTGGCCTCCTTCAGCAAAGACCTGATGATCTGGTGGCTTTTGGGGAGCCACTGCTGCCCCTGAGTGGCTCAAAACACAGCTCTGCGTTTCCCAGCAGGACCCTTCCTGATCCAGCTCCCTAAATTCCTTGGAGAATAGGCTTGTTTGTGTTTACTTTCCATCTCCCATCTCTAGCAGGATCCATGGAGGTGGGCCTGTGCAGCCCAGGCCTGGGGTGGTGGCACAGGCTCCCAGCACACATGGCCTGGCTGGCCTGGCCATGGCCTGGCAGATTTCCAGGCACACGCTCTGCCTGGCCTGATGGTGCCAAGCCCTTCCCATCCTGCTCTGGAAAAGCAAAAGGACTCCCAACAGCTTCTCTGGGATGCCTCAGCCAGGGGCAGCTGAATTCCCTCTGATGAATTGATGAGCTCATGAAGCCAGAGGAAGATGGGAAGCATTCCAGGGGCTGGGGAGCTGTGGCACTGCTGCCACTCTGCCACGATCAGAGGTCTCAGAGTTCTCCCATGCCCTGGGGAAGGGCTGGCTGTCCTCTTGGATGCCCTCAGGAGAGGAGCAGGGAACTGTTGCTGCTCTGGACCTCTGTGCCCACCCATGTGCCCACAGAGGAGGTGGTCACAGGAGTTTGAAGAGCTGCTCAGTATCTGTAAATGATGATGGCGGTAGTGGAAGTGAGTCATTACTCTGGATGTGTTAAAGCATGAGGAGCAGCCCAGATCTCCAGGGAGAAAGCCACCAGCCCAGACCCCGTTGTGGCACCCTGGGATGGCTCAGTCCCCAGCAGCCCTGTTACACCTGTGGGTACCACCTGCCGTGGGATTCCACCCCCTGGCTATGGCATGGGAGGAGTCACAAGGAGCTTGATCCATGGACGAGCCTTAAATAAGGAGGGGGAAGCTTTCACCTCTGTTCCCAGTGATGCCCAAGGAGCGGTGCTGGAGCTCAGCCTCGTGCCCTGCTGGGGCTGCAGGAGGAGATGTGAAGCAGTGACACTTGGCCGGACTTTAATTACCCTTAATTAACCAAACCCATCCTCCTAAGTCCAAATCTGGGGCAGGTGCATCCCACTGGGACATGGGAGCAGGGAGACCTGGCATGGCTGTGATGGAGCTGCCCTTCCTGGGCATTTGGTCTGGATTCCCTTGGGATGGTTGCAGCACCAGCCTTATCACCTTCAGCTGGGCCAGTGGAGTAGGCTAATGATTAGATTTATCATAAAGTGATCTAATGAGCAGCAATAGAGCCAAGTGCTTTCCATTAAGTGACACACATCCAAATCTTAATAAGAGCTGACAGCCTGACCCTGGGACCGTGCTCTGGCCAAAGGAAATCAGCCTGATGGTTCCCCAGAGAGAGCAGCCGTGGCTTTAAAGTGTCTTCTGAAAACATTTATCTGACCAGCTTAAAAAAACCCAAAACACCAAAAAACCTGAGCTGCAGGGTTGGGTTATCTCACTCTCTTCCCCATCTCTGCAGCTTGAAAAGCCTCACCCTGGGAATGTGCTGGGGTGGCTCAATCCAGCAAGGAAAGCTCCAAGAGCATCCCAAATCATTCCCAGGCTGTGCTCTCACATCTGCATCACCAGTACCCAGGGGGAGAATTAACATGCTGCGAGTGCTAATAGGGAAACTTCAATAATTGAAGGTGTTTGGAGGCTTTTGTTGGCATATATTTGCTGCCATATTTTGGAGGTAATGTTCTACTGTAGCAGCTCTTCCTCTTCTCTAAACCTTTCCCTCCCCTCTGCAATTTGTGAGGGAAGCAACCTGCTTTATTCCAAATTCCCAGGGCAAGTCTCTGTGCGCAGAGAGGTTGTGGAATCTCCATCCCTGGAAGTGTCCAGGGCAGGCTGGACAGGGCTTGGAGCATGCCAGGGCAGTGCAGGGTGTTCCTGCCTATTGCAGGGGGTGGGATGAGGTGAGTTTTAAGGTCCCTTCCAACCCAACCCATATTCCATGGTTCCATGGTCTGAGCAGTGGATGCAGCTCCTTGCATGGCCGGTGCAGAGATGAAGAGGAGGGTCAAGCCAGGTGTAAGGAAAGTCTCCCAGGAGTGGCTGGAAGGAGAGAGTCCTTGTGGTGACAGGGCTGTTTGCCACTGTGGCTAGCCAAGGGGTTTTATTGGCTCAGCAGCTGCTGCCAGGAACCTCAGGGAAAGCTGCAGGGTGTCCTGCAACCTTCATCCAGGTTTCTCCCAGGGACCTGTTCCCAGCAAAGGTCCTTAGGAAGTCTTCTTCAATGTAGTCCTTCAACAGCCTGAGTGATTTCTGCTGCTTACACTCAGAGAGTTTTTCCCCATCTTTAACATAATTTATTTTTCAGTTTGAACAATAGCAATAGCCAGGGCTGGCTCAGCAGTTGTTTGATCCCACAAGTCTCTGCCCTTGGCCACATCGTATGACACAGAGTTCCTCGAGGCAAATTGTGTGAAAAGATGCTCTTTTTTTGTCCATCACTTCTGGGTTTACTGTCCCTTCATGGCCTCTGAATGGCCCGTTGTTTGCAGAGCCTGAATACGAGCTCTGTCTCAGAACAAGCATGGCCCCATCCACTGGGCACCAGAGGACCCCAAGGAGGCTTTTCCCTCAATGTGCTGATTTTCAGAGGAGCCCTCCAAGGCAGGGCCATTGCTCTTGCTTCGTGTGACACCCTTCCTCCAGGAGATGGCCCAAGAGGAAGGTGGTGATGGTGGCAGTCAGCAGACCCTGGGAGCAGGGAGGGAAGCCAGCCAGCTCCAATGGGAAGAGCTCTGAACCCCTGGGAAGCCCTGGCAGAGCAGGCCCTGGGGGTGGCAGGGCTGGAGTTGTGCTCATTCCGTGCTCATTCCCTCCTCAGCCCTTCCTGGGGCTGCTCTCTGCCCTTTGTTTTTCTTCATGATGGATCTGTTCCCCATCCCTGGAGTTGTCTGAAAGGAGCAGAAGGTGCTTCCAGCTTTGGAGGTGTTCCTCACCTCGGTGAAAACAAACAGGGCTGATTTGTTCCCTAACTGCTTGTCCACGGGAGTGGAGTGGGAGCTGGGAATTGCGCTTTGTTTGGCGTTTGATCGAGTGCTCTCCTGCTCCAGCTTCAAAGCTCTCTTTGCTTTTCCACTCCCTTTTAAGTCCCATCTCTTGAAATTCCAGTCCTGCACCCAGGCACAAACCCAGGACAGCTGAAGGCTCCCACATGCAATTATTTTCCAAAGCATTTCAATAAATTAGCAGCTCGTTCCTTTGCCAGACAGCACTTCCCTTCCCATTGACCCGTCTGTGCAGCCTGCCATGTGCCTTGGACCTTTCTCCTCTGGGATGTCGGCTCAGGAGGATGCAGCCAGGCCCTCTCAGCTGTGATTCAGACCTGGGCTGGGACTCTGGGGAGGTTGGTACAAGCATCTGCAGATATATATTTTTTTTAATAGCCTTTTATTTATGAAGCTACTTTGGAGTCTGATTCCTTTGCTTTGTTCGATATTTATTGGTGCTTCACCCGTCTTGAACTGGGAGCTGTAAGCACTTTGATAAATGGATTTGCCTTTCCTGGAACCGTGTCCCAACCTCAGCTCATCAGCATCCTCAGCCAAAGTGCCACTCCTGTAAATCAAGGATGGTGAGGAGAAAATCCCTGCGCAGGGCAGGGTGGCAATCCAAGCCCCAGCTCCTCTGCTCCAAGGGGTTCAGTGCTTGGATAAGGGATCACTCCAAGTGACTTAGCTCTCTGTTTAGTTCAGGGAGGAATTCCTTCTCAATATCCCATCTATCCCTGCCCTCTGGCAGTGGGAGGTCATTCCCCCTTGTGCTGTCACTCCAGGCCCTTCTCCAAAGTCTCTCTCCAGCACCCCTGGAGCTCCTGTAAGTCTCTTTCCTGTCCTGTCACAAGCTAAAAGGAGTTGGGTGCACATGGGACAATGTCAGGGTAGGAAAGAGCCTGGAAATACCAGCTAAAGGTGAGTGGCTGTGCTTGCATGATGAACACCCCAGGCTGGGATCAAGCCAGGATTTTCCCTGAAAATGCTTCTCTGGGGTAGGGAGAGGTGGCGTTTAGCGAAGGCAGTTTTGGGATCTATAGTGGATGTCTTGATGTTGCTATGGAGAAGCTGGATGGAGGCCACCAGGAGAAAAGGAGGCTCAGGGGGGACCTTCTGGCTCTCCACAACTCCTGACGGGAGGGGGCAGCTGGAGAGGGGTCAGGCTCTGCTCCAGGGAACAGGGACAGGAGGAGAGGGAACGACCTCAAGCTGTGCCAGGGGAGGTTTAGATTGGAGATGAGGGAAAAATTCTTCACCAAAAGGTTGGTCAGGCACTGGATCAGGCTGCCCAGAGCTGTGGTGGAGTCCCCATCCCTGGAAATGTCTGAAAGATGTGTAGATGTGGCACTTGGGGACACGATTTGGTGGTGGCCTTGGTGGTGCTGGAGTTGGGCTCAAGGATCTCGGAGGTCTGCTGCAGCCCTGATGATTCTGTGATTCCATGGAACAGCACGTGGCTGGAGAGGGGCCGTGGCCCCAGGGAGATGTTCCAGGGGAAGTTCCTGCTTGCCCAGATGGCTACTGCTGGACACTGGGATGGGCTGGATGCCAGGGCAAGGCCATGTACGTGGGGGGACCAGCACTGACAACGATCTGCATCCACAGCTGTCCCTTCTGCACAGGGAGCTTTTCTTTTAAAATAATGACCAGGAAAAAAAATCCCTGTCACTTAACACAAGCGTTTCAGACCTTCTGGGTTTTTCCCTGTGACTAAGTCTAATGAGAAGAGACAGCAGAGGATTTATCAGTATCCGCTCCCTGATTTCCCTCTGTGCTGACAGGAGATCCAAGGCTTTTACTCCTGAGCAAGGACTTCATGCAATGCGACCACAGCCCTAATGGCAGAGCTGCACCCTGACCCTTCCTGAGGTGTGGAGAGTGGGTAGGAAATAAAGCAGCAGGGTAAATTTGGATTCAGGAAAAGATGTGAACCTTGGCAGCATTGCCATGGTAACGGGGGACCTGGCAGTGCCTGCTGCAGCCTGGCACAGGCAGCATGGCACTGTGGGCACTGTGGCACGCTGTGATCCAGGATGGAGAGGGCCGGTGCCATGGAGAGGGCTGTGCTTTCCCTTCTGGAAGTCAGCAGAGGCCTTGGGAAGATGCTCTGGAAGCTGGTGGCAGGATAAGAGAGAGGCAGCAGTGGGACACGAGAGTTTCCTGAGCAGGATCCAGCCTCCCGTGCCTCCCCTGTGCCCTCCATGCCTGCAGTGCAGGGCTGCTCCAGCTCAGCTGCTGCTGAGTGAGCACACAGGCCCTGGGGCAGGTTAGTCCTGCTGCTGGCAGCAGGGATTCCCTCTGGGAAGAAACACCGAGGCTCGGGCTGTGTGTGAATTCCCCTGAAGAGTGAAACCCTTTGTATGTGTCTGATCCCAGCCCCAACACATTCAGTGTCCTGCAGCCTCCTCTGGGCCAGCACCCAGAGCCTCCTCCCTGGCCGCAGCAGCTCCTGAACATCCCAACCCCGTTTTCCCAGCTGCCTGCCTGCCAGGCTTTCCTTTGAAGGCAGGGCCAGGCGCACAAAGCTCTGTCCCAGAGGGGCCGGGCAGTGCCCCAGTTCCTGCCCTGCTGGTGGCTGTGCCAGGTTTGCTCCCAGGCAGCTCCCAGGGCTTCCTCCTCGCTCCAGCCCCCATTGCCTTCCTGGGGCCGAGCTGTGAGCCCAGCAGAGAGAGGGACAGCAGGGACTGGGTCCCTTGGGGCAGCACCAGCGGGAAGGGGACGTGCTTGGGTGGGGATATCTCTGGCACTGGGGGCAGCAGTGTCGGATGGCAGCGAGCGAGCTCGAGGCTGGGAGCAGTGACTGATTAACGAGGCTGCGCTGTAATTACTGCCGGCGTGCTTGCCCCCGGCCCTGCTGTGCTCTAGAGGGAGAACGTGTCCTTGCAGCCGCTGCCGTCCCTCCCCGTGCAGCCATGTGAGAGGCAACGCAGGCAAGAGGAGCTAAAAATAAACCTGGGTAAAAATAGTCCCACGTGTGCTCGCTTTTGAGGGGAAATGAGGGGAATTTTCATCTGAAGGAAAAGGAAAAGAAAAAAAAAAAAAGAACTGAATTTATTTTCCCGGCTCACCCTCTGGAGGAGGAGGAACTGTGTCCAGGTGGGGGAGAAGTGGATCAGTGATGTCGGGGTCGGGACTCCATCTCAGCCTGTGCTCATCCACAAAATGTGTCAGTGCACCTCTCCCCGCTGCCTTGCTGCCTTTCTCTCCTGCAATTTCTCTTAGCAGAGGGAATTTCTCTCCTTTCTGCCCAGCTCAGCTCCCGGTGCTTCAGCAATGCCTCAGGGCTGACTTAACCACCAGGGAACAGAAGGATCCATCCTTATTGCACCAGTGGGGGAAAAGTGTTAACGGTATTACGATGGAAACCCAACTCCGCTGAAATGTGTCTGTGCCCTGGGATGTGTAGGGCTTCTCCCGGCTGCTGGGGCTGGGAGTGGGCATCCTCTGGGAGCTTTGTCCGGGGAGAGCTGCTCCCACCCATGGCAGGAGGCAGGGACAGGCAGATCCAGACCCTGCCTGAAAAGGGAGGGCTCCTGGAGCTCCCTTTGTCATAGAAACATGAAACCACAGAATGGTTTGGGTTGGGAAGGACTTAAAACTCATTCCACCCTTGCCACGGGCAGGGACACCTTCCACTGTCCCAGGTGGCTCCAAGCCCCAGTGTCCATCCTGGCCATGGACACTTCCAGGAATCCAGGGGCAGCCACGGCTTCTCTGGGCACCCTGTGCCAGGGCCTGCCCACCCTCCCAGGGAGGAATTTATTCCCAAAATCTCATCGTGCCTCCTAATTGCTGGGACAGCATCTGAGCTGAAACAGAATAAATGGTCATTACAACACATCCCAGGCTGGCACGTGCTAGGGATGTTCTTAATTAGTGGCGTGGTGGCAAGGAAAAGGAAAGGGGAATGTTAAAGCAAGGCCGTGGAGAGATGCAGAGGAGGAGCCCCGTCAGGGAAGATGCCCACGAAGTCTCTTCAGCCACACATCCTCCGAGCTGTTCCTGGCAGAGGACGGGGCAGCCAGAGCTGCTCCGAGCCGCGGCAGGACGGGATGGATGCTTTGGTGCCAGCCTGGGAACGCGGGGCGAGGACAGGACGGGAGCGGGCAGCCGGATGGAAATGGAGCACTGATGGATGTGCCGAAGGAGAGGTGTGTTTGAGTTCCTGGCCAAACCTCGCTCTGCCGGGGCAAACCCGAGTTTCCGGGCTGGGAAGGTGCTCTCCAGCTGTGCTTTATCTCCCGTGCGCAAATAAAGGAGGAGAAACAGGGAAGAGACCCTTTGACAGACACCTCATTCCTCACCTTTTGTGAGGATAATCTTCCTTTTCAATGCCAAACGCGGGGCTCTTTGCAGTGTCGTCTTTGCTTTGTTTGCTTGGAGAGAGCGCTGGCACACGCTCCAGGAAATCAGCTCTTAACTAAAAGCATTTATGTAATTGGGGAGGGAGGGAGGGGGAGGTGAGTGCGCGCTGACTTTGGGGAAGTTCAGTCTACAAAAACAAACCTCGCTAACTACGCTTGGTTCTGATTAAGGAAGATAAATCTGTCACTGAGGGACTAAATTTACCGAGAGCGTAACCCCCTGCCCCTCGCCCCACCAGCGATGGTCAGGCTGCGTTTATTTCTGTTGGGCGCGCTCCAGAAAGCGCTGGGAGGTGAAAAACAATCCCCAGAAATGTGAAAAATGTGGAATGAAGTGGGGGCGGCAGGAGGAAAAGTGGGGGGAGCGCGGAGAGAGCGACCAATGGCAGCACGGTGGGTGCGATCTCAGCTCCGCTGCTGAAATAAGAAATCCCGAGATGCTCAAAGCTGATGGGGAGTGGCTGGGAAAGGGGCTCAGCCTGGAGAAAAGGAGGGTCGGGGGGAATCTTGTGGCTCTGCACAGCTCCCTGACAGGAGGGGACAGCTGGGGGGCTCAGCTCTGCCCCCACGGAACAGGGACAGGAGGAGAGGGAATGGCCTCAGGTGGCATCAGGGAAGGTTCGGGTCCCTTCCAATGCAAAGCATCCTGTGATCCATGATCCTGCTGAGGATGACACCTTTGGGATGCCATCGCTGATGGCTCATGGGCTGTAGCCATCCCTGTCGGGCCTGAAGGGTGCACATGTGCTTCAGATGTGGTTATCAACCCAAATCCCTCATTGTACTGGTTAATCAAGGAGTCACTGTCACCCACTGCCCATGAACCAGGAGAGAGACCCCCTTAGTTGTGGTTTTAGCCCTCTAAACCCATGTTTTTGTGGAAGAAGTGCCAGGACAGGAGGAAAAACTCGCTTGCATGGTTGTTGACACACAGAGACCTCTCACTTCCCAGTTTTTGCTCTTGGAACTGTTTGAACTGCCCGACCCCTCCTGAGTTTTGGGGTATCAAGCTGAGGAAGCCACCCTGAAGGTACAAGGAAGGTTTGGCTTCAGTAGAACCCGTCACACCTTGCTGAACTGCTGCAGGACATGGTTTGATGACAGCCACATGGCACTGTGGCATCTAAACCCCACCATTCTGGAGATTCAGCAGGAGAAGCCCCAAGGAGATGTCAAACAAACAAACAAACAAACAAACAAACAACTGGGTCCAGCTGCTCTGTTGGTGTGAATGGAATGGCTGGAGCCAGGTGGATTCCTGCCAGGTGGGGCTCAGGTTCTGCTGCTGGAGCATCCCTGTGCTGCCCTGCTCAGCAGCCTTGGCTCTCTCTGCCGGTCTGTGCAGCAAGGACATGTTTTTATATCAGGCTTTGCAGCTGCCAAAACAAACCCAGTCTCAGATGCGGCCCCAAAAGGCATTAACAATATTGGCATGTGCTCCGGCGGCTGCATTTCCTCCCAAAGCCTGAGCTGGACCTTGATAAGCCTGATAGCTTTGTCACTTAACTCTGCCTCCTCCTCCTCCTCCTTAATAAGTCTTCCACTGAAACCAGGCTGCCTTCCTGGCTGAGGGAGAGCAGGGCAGCTGTGCTGATGGGCATCCTTGGAGAACTTAGTCCAGGGAAAGCTGCTCCCACCCATGGCAGGAGGCAGGGACAGGCAGATCCAGACCCAGCCTGACCTTGCCACGGGCAGGGACACCTTTTGGGGGGATAGGGGCAATCTGTCACTGAGGACCCTAAATTTATTCCCAAAAAGCGTGCCTCCTAATTGCTGGGACATCCCTGAAACAGAATAATGGTCCCCACCAGCGATGGTCAGTGGCTGGTTTATTTCTGTTGGGCGCGCTCCAGAAAGCGCTGGCAGAGGGGCAGGGGAGGGAGCCGCGGCAAAAACAAAGAAATGTGAAAATGTGGGGGCTGGCAGGAGGAAAAGTGGGGGAGCGCGGAGAGAGCGACCAATGGCAGCACGGTGGGTGCGATCTCAAACCTCGCTCCGCTGCTGAAATAAGACTAAATCCCGGAGATGCTCAAAGCTGATGGGGAGTGGCTGGGAAAAAAAGGCTCAGCCTGGAGAAAAGGGGGGTCAGGGGACAATCTTGTGGCTCTGCTGCTGAAATAAAAACAGCTCCCTGGTTGGGAGGGGACAGCTGGGGCTCAGCTCTGCCCCACGGAACAGGGACAGGAGGAGAGGAATGGCCTCAGGTGGCATCAGGAAGGTTCGGGTCCTTCAATGCAAAAGCATCCTGTGATCCATGATCCTGCTGAGGATGACACCTTTGGGATGCCATCGCTGATGGCTCATGGGCTGTAGCCATCCCTGTCGGGCCTGAAGGGTGCACATGTGCTTCAGATGTGGTTATCAACCCAAATCCCTCATTGTACTGGTTAATCAAGGAGTCACTGTCACCCACTGCCCATGAACCAGGAGAGAGACCCCCTTAGTTGTGGTTTTAGCCCTCTAAACCCATGTTTTTGTGGAAGAAGTGCCAGGACAGGAGGAAAAACTCGCTTGCATGGTTGTTGACACACAGAGACCTCTCACTTCCCAGTTTTTGCTCTTGGAACTGTTTGAACTGCCCGACCCCTCCTGAGTTTTGGGGGTATCCAAGCTGAGGAAGCCACCCTGAAGGTACAAGGAAGGTTTGGCTTCAGTAGAACCCGTCACACCTTGCTGAACTGCTGCAGGACATGGTTTGATGACAGCCACATGGCACTGTGGCATCTAAACCCCACCATTCTGGAGATTCAGCAGGAGAAGCCCCAAGGAGATGTCAAACAAACAAACAAACAAACAAACAAACAACTGGGTCCAGCTGCTCTGTTGGTGTGAATGGAATGGCTGGAGCCAGGTGGATTCCTGCCAGGTGGGGCTCAGGTTCTGCTGCTGGAGCATCCCTGTGCTGCCCTGCTCAGCAGCCTTGGCTCTCTCTGCCGGTCTGTGCAGCAAGGACATGTTTTTATATCAGGCTTTGCAGCTGCCAAAACAAACCCAGTCTCAGATGCGGCCCCAAAAGGCATTAACAATATTGGCATGTGCTCCGGCGGCTGCATTTCCTCCCAAAGCCTGAGCTGGACCTTGATAAGCCTGATTGCTTTGTCACTTAACTCTGCCTCCTCCTCCTCCTCCTTAATAAGTCTTCCACTGAAACCAGGCTGCCTTCCTGGCTGAGGGAGAGCAGGGCAGCTGTGCTGATGGGCATCCTTGGAGAACTTAGTCCAGGGAAAGCTGCTCCCACCCATGGCAGGAGGCAGGGACAGGCAGATCCAGACCCAGCCTGAAAAGGGAGGGCTCCTGGAGCTCCCTTTGTCATAGAAACAAAGAACCACGGAATGGTTTGGGTTGGGAGGGACTTCAAAGTCCATCTCATTCCACCCTTGCCATGGGCAGGGACACCTTCCACTGTCCCAAGCCCCAGTATCCAACCTGGCCTTGGACACTGCCAGGGATCCAGGGGAAGCCACAGCTACTCTGGGCAATGCCAGTAACTTACCACCCTCACAGGGGACAATTTCTTCCCAAAATCCAATTTTAAGTTACTCCCTTTCAATCTGAAGCCATTATGCAGTGTTTAAAGGCATGATATATGTACTGCCTTATTTCCCTTCTTCCCTGGCAAAACCAATTGGATTAACATGTGAAGATGATTTACAGTCCAGCCTTTGCACTGCTGTCTTCTCCAGGCAAGGCCAAGAGGTGTGAAGGTGCTGCTGCTGCCATTCCCTGAGTGAATGGCTCTTCATTTCCCAGATTGGCAGGATGGTGTGTGTGGTAAAACAGGATCTCCTCACTAACCAGAGCAGTGCCTGCCCTCCTTTGGGCTGCAAGGGCTCCTCGGGGTCACTCCGTGGTGTCCGGGTCTCCAGGAGCAGTTCAGAGCTCTGCAGTGCTCAGGGTTGGACAAGGCCACTGTGACCCAAGCTGGCTGTGAGGGAATCCCACAGGGAGCAGCCTCTCTTCAGGGACAGCCATTGGGATGCCCTAAATGGCAGGGAGCTGTGCTGCCATCCCTTGTGCCAGGGCAGTGAGGAAACCCTGCTGACTGACCCTGTCATCTTCTGCAGCCTGTGGGGTGGTTTGTGCTGGCACTGTGCTCCACCCAGAGCATCCCTTCTGTGCCCCTCTGTCTCCCTCTGTCAGGTGCACTCTGTCCCCGCTGCTGTCCCGTGTGGCCTGCATGGCCTCCATGGGGCCTGTGGGGCCATGGCGCCGTGTGAGGCTGCCAGGAGCACAGCTGGGCTCCAGCTCTACCACCTCCCGGCTGCTGCTGGCCCCTCTCCTGACAAATGAGCTGCTGCCACCTCAGGGAGCAGCGTGGGGGAGAAGAGAGCTCCTGGCCAGCCCCGGCAGCCTGGGCTGTGCCCCTCGGCCTGGGGAGAAGGGAGCGCCTGGCCAGCCCCAGCAGCCTGGGCTGGGCCCCTCAGCCTGGGGAGAAGGCCCCGCTGGCAGGGCAGGGCCCAGCTCCTGCCTGGCTGCTCTCCTGCAGAGCTCAACTCCAGCAGCACCTCCTGGGATCCTGCTCCAGCTCCCTGCCCACCTTGGCCTGGGCTGCTCTGCCACACCAGGAGCTTCGCCCCCGGCAAAGGGTGCGAGGGACAGCGCTGTGTCCCCAGGGCTCAGGGATTGCCCCAGGTACCTGCTGAGGGAGATGGGCAGGTGGTTTTCCATGTCCGCCCTGATGGTGTGTGGATAAAATGAGGGATGAGGGGAGCCTGGAAGGGAAACAGTGCATTTTGGCAAGGATAAATGAGTGTACTGAAAGGGAAGGGGAGGGAGGAGCAGTTCAGCCCTTCTCGCAGCTCCCTTGCAAATGGAATAAGATGTCCAGTGCCCCCCAGAACCAAATGGTCTCAATTTGCTCCTGCGTCAGAGGGAGCTGGTTCTGCCTTGGCTGGGGCCTCGGCAGGGCTGCGAGGATGTGTTTCATAACTGCAGCTCTTGTCAGGAACAACAACAACAACAACAGCTTCAAAAACCTGTTGAAACTGTGCTATGCCCTGAACAGAAAACACATGGCAAGAGGGAAAACTCCCTTCACAGAAAAGCCAACATAATTAGCCCTGACAGGATCTGCAGGCCAGCAGCAGCAGCCGAGAGGCGGGAGGGGAGGGACAAACAACCCAACATGGTTTTATAGGCAAATGTAAATGGGTCATTAGCTGTCTTCGAACAAAATGTTCCTTCCTGTGGAAGGCAGGGGACAGGCCTGGCTGGAGGAAATGTTGCAGAAGGCCTGGCGAGGCTTCCTGTGAAAGCAGCTTTGCTGGGATGCTGGGTGAAAAGGTTCTTGCTCTCCCTGGAAGCAGAGCTCCTGGGATTTTTGCCTTCCAGCAGGGTTAGGGTGGCAGGATACAGGTACTTGTGGTACCTAAAGTCAGCTCTGAGCCTCTCAAGGTCACCTTCTCCATCAGCAGAAGCATCTCCCTGCTCCAGGGTCTCCGGAACAGTTCCAAGCAGAAGGTTTTCCAGCTTAGGGAAAGTGCTGTGCCAGGTGCTGCACACTCATTGGGGAAGGCACAGAGTCCTCTCCAGGCGTCAGAGCTCAGCTGCAGGATTGGGAGCAGTGGGAAGAAGAGGAGCACTGCCTGCAGACCTTGTCCAGAATCAAATCCCACCCAAATGAGAGAATCACAGAATGGTTTGGGTTGGAAGGCACCTCAAAGCTCATCCTGTGCCACTCCCTGCCAGGGGCAGGGACACCTTCCACTGTCCCAGGCTCCTCCAAGCCCCGATGTCCAACCTGGCCTTGGGCACTGCCAGGGATCCAGGGGCAGCCACAGCTTCTCTGGGCAACCTCTGCAGGGAAGAATTTCTACCTGAGAGAACTGAACTCCTTGCAGTGCCGAGGATTTCTCCTGAAGCTCCCTGCAGATGTTGCATTTGCCACTTTAAATGTTTTTGATCCAACCCAAGCAGCAAAAATCAAAAGATTTTCCTGTTTGGGCTCCATCAGAGGTCTCAGATGATTTACAGCCTGGTCCTGGCAGCTGGTTTCTGTTATTCACACCTTGGCTTCAGCCAGTTCAGGTCTTGGGTGACCCCTTTAGAATGACCACAGACTGCAATGAGCTTTTGGATGTGCTTAGCAGCAAAGGATGGGATGCGCTTGAGGGGCTGGAGCACAGCTGGCAGGGAGAGGGGTTTTGTGAGACAACAAATCCTCCTGTTTGATTGGAGTGTTTGTTCCTGGTCTCCCTGTGGAAGGTCTGAAAGCTCCAGTTGACTTCTTCCCCCAGAAGGGTGCAACAACTGGATCCAGGTCAGTACCTCCTGTGGACCCTCTCTTAATAAATTCTGAATTGACTCTTAACACCCTGTGTGTTACTCAGCAGTGTTGTCACCAGGCTGTTTGCAAACCACTGCCTCTGAGAGCCTGTGGAGAGGGAGGGGGCAGAGCTGCCCTTTGTCATTGTGCAGGAATGCTGAGGGATCATTTTATCCCTACTCTAAATTTCAAACGCCCGTGACAGACAGCAGAGTGGCAGATGCCAAGCCTGGCTCTCTCTGTCTGACAGGCCACACTGGACCAGCAGAAGACCCAAATCCAGAACAGCCAGGATGAAAAGTTTCCTGGGCAGCTGTGTTAGCATCCCAGCACTCAGATGCTTCCTCAAGGCTGAAACTTTCTGGGAAGTTTCCTGTGCTCCCCTGGAAGTGTCCAAGGCCAGGTTGGAAGGGGTTTGGAGCAACCTGGAACAGTGGGAGGTGTCCCAGCCCATGGCAGGGGCTGGAATGTTAATAAGGGGGCTGATGTTCCCTTCCCCAGCCTTTCTGGGAGCATCAGGCTGGAGGAGAGGTGGCTCAGAGCAATGTGCCTTCAGGGAAATCTTGGAGTGGGGGGTATTGCTGTGCTGGATGGAGAGATCCTGCTGCTGAGCTTGGAGTCCTTAATGCAGGGCTGGGAGTTTATTAGGGCTCTCTGGGAATCAGGGACTGGGATCCAGTGGCTGTGGAGAGGTATTTGACGCATAACTCAGGTAAGATCTGCTGTGGATGCCGTGAAAGCTCCCCTTTGTGTGTCCTCTGCAGAAAAGAGAATAATGTGGGCACAGAAACCTGCTGGGGGGTACAAGTGTACAAGTCTCAGGCAGCCTTTGAAATCTTCCTTCACCTGCTTTTCTGAGTCCTTGATGCCTGAAGATCTGATTTGGAACAGAGTGGTTTAGTCCTCCCTCGGCTCTTTCCTCATCTCTGTTTCTTGCCTGGGGCGAGGCTCTCTTGGACTGGGCTGCTCCTTCTTCCTGACAGTGTCCCTTGGTGAAGGCTTCATTTGAAGGCAGTGCTTCAGAGACACCTCTGAGCTTTGAAACTCAGGGAAAACTTTCGTGGCATTATTTCCCATGGGCCAGCTCTGTGCCCGGGGAATCAGAGGCAACAGCAGCACACACTTGCAGCTGTGGGTGTCAAGAGAAACTTAGTTTTCCAAAGCCTAGAAAAAATGATCCTCAGAGCCACCCCCAGTGCACGATGCACCCTCCAAGTCTTCCCCTCATTTTCAGCAGGGACAAGAGCTGTGAGCTGCTTGCAAAGAGCAGCACTCAGCTTCTTCTCCCGTGTAATGGTGTTCACAGGGGTTTTTGGATGAGGGAAGAGATGAGGATCTGACTCCATGTTTCAGAAGGATTGATTTATTATTTTATGATATATATTATATTAAAACTATACTAAAGAATAGAAGAAAAGATTTCATCAGAAGGCAAGCTAAAAACAGAATAAGAAGGAATGATAACAAAGGTTTGTGGCTGGCTCTCTGTCCGAGCCAGCTCAGCTGTGATTGGCCATTAATTACAAACATCTAAGATGGGCCAATCAAAAATCCACTTGTTGCATTCTACAGCAGCAGATAATCAATGTTTACATTTTGTTCTTGAGGCTTCTCAGCTTCTCAAGAGGAAAAACCAAAAAAACCGATTTTTCATAAAAGTTGTCTGCGATACTCCCCTGCTTGACACATCCAGGGACTGAGCTGCTACTTCCAGACACCGTGGTGTGACAAACCTACTGTAGCCTCTTTGTACTGACTGCACCTCATTGTGAGTAAAATTCCATTTAAAAACATAATGGTGATGTTGGGCTCCAAGCAGGACCCTGCCCCTCCTGATCTGAGGATTAGCCTGCTGGTATTTTGCTCTTGGAGGATGCCATCCCTCTGAGCCTGCCCACATCAATCTGTGGTGTTTTGCTCTTTGGGCTACAAACTTCCAGGAATTTGTAGGTGGAAATCTTACTTTAGCTGGTGTTCTCAGAGCCTGGTGCTGGTGCTGCTCCAGCTGTGCTCCTCTAGCACGGGAACCTCGAGTTTAATAACAGCTCTGGAGTCAACTGGGAGCAGCTATTGTTCTCAGGGCTTCTCACATATGTATCACTTCAAGGTTTCCCCCTCCTTCCATTCAAAGTGTTTGGGGATAGAGGAATGAGGGAAGCAAGCTGCCAGTGCCTAATGCATGTCTCTTGGAGCAAAATGTATTGGTTTATTTTGTTTTAAACAGCTTATTGCAAATGGGGAGCAGCTGTGGATTTTGTGATGACTTTTTTTTGTTTTAGTTTTTGGAAACGTGGGGTCATCTCCCTAGTATTCCATAACATGTTTGCTATAGAGAAAAAAATAATCTAATTTTGAAGAATTTCAAAGCAGTTATTTAGACTTAACCGAATTCTTCATTCCCTGATCTATTAAAGCCTATTCAGTAATCAGCCTGATGAGGAGGAATGTGGAGTTTCCTCAGGGCTCCCTCTTGCCTTGCCCTTCTGAGGCTGAAATGAAGGCAGCCCACAGTCCCAGGCAGCAGATCCGCGGTGGGGTTTGGGTGTCCCAGTCCCAAACACAGCACTCTTAGGCACAGGGTGGGATTCTGGGCACTGCCCTGTGCAGGGCCAGGGGTGGGGTTCCACGATCCTGATGGGTTCCTTCCACCCAGGATGTTGTGATTCTGTGAGACGGGGTGGGAGACTCCATCCTCAGAGGCATTCCATTGTCCCAGTGTCCTGTTTGGGCCTTCAGCCACACCTGAGTGTCCCCAGGGTGCCTGATCCGAGCATCCCTGTGCATCTTCTTCAAGGAACCTGGCCAGGGAGGATGTGGGGAGATATTTAATAGCGCTGTGATTTGGGTTTATGCACTTTTCTCCCTAAGAGCGGATGGAAGGATTCTTCCTGTTTGGATCTCCTGAGTGTGCTGTACAGCCTTGGTATAAGGTTGAGGAGGGAGCACAATTCCAGGGGAAACATAAGGTCAGTGAAACTTTAGCTCCAACCTGGAAATTAATTTCACAGAATCCTAGGGTGGTTTGGGTTGGAAGGAACCTTAAAGCTCATCTCATCCCACCCATTGCCATGGCAGGGACACCTTCCACTAGCCCAGGATGTTTCAACCTGGCCTTGGACACTTCCAGGGATATCCAGGGGCAGCCACAGCTGCTCTGGGCACCCTGTGCCAGGGCCTGCCCACCCTGCCAGGGGACAACTCCTTCCCAAAATCCATCCTTATTGCTGTCAGAGTTGCTGAGTTCCCTGTGTCTGTGTGTACAGGTGCCCCCGAGGCACATGGGTTTCAGCACAGCTCCATGGATACAAGCATCCCAGAACAAAGGAGCAGGCCCTGAGTATTTTGGGGAAGGGAGATAATAATAAGCCAGTTTGGCACAGCTCTTTCCTAAGCCTGGCAAGTCGACCCTGACAATGTAAACAGCTCTTTCGGGGTGAAATGCTGCTTTTCAGTTTCACAAATCTGCTGGCCGAGCTCTCTGCCAAGGCGTGGTGTGAATGAGGTGCCCTATATTTTCTTGCTCGCCTGTCCTGCCCTTTTCCTGCAAAAAGGAGATAACTGCTGGCTCTGCAGGGCTGGCCTACAGCCTGGGCAGCAGCAGTGGTGCTGTGCTCCGCTGGCAGAGCTGCCCTGAGCGCCGAGGTGCGGGAGCATCTCCAGATCCCTCCTGCCGGGATCCTCTGGGACTTGCGCAACTTCTGCTGGGGAGGACAGGGAGCGGGGCAGTTTCCTTCCCGGGGTTAATGTCAGCCCTCAGGAATCCTCTGCCCCCTTCAGCTCCACCCTGCACACCCCAGCTTCCGGCTCTGAAGTTTGGGAATGCCGACTTCTAACTCCTGACCTCCCACACGACTCCAGTTCCAAGAAACGATGCCCTAAATCTGCTGGCAGTGACAGCTCACTGATTCCTCCGGCGTGGCTTGTTAAAAGATCTGAATCTACTAATAGGAATTGGCCTGATAAAATAGACTTTTTTTTTTTTTAAAATTTTTTTACCTCCTCACTTAGCGGCTACATGCAGCCTGGGGAATCTAGAAATTAAATTGGCTTTTTGTCAAGCCTCTTCTATGCAACAGCAGTGGGACCCCTGCAGTGCAGTGCAGTGTTTCCAATTACATTTTGGGGTATGTTGCTAATTTTTGGCACAGGGAGAGAAGCAGGCCAGGCAAGTGGCAGGTGGCAGGCTGTTTTCATATTTCACCAGGAGCATGGGGGAAGGGAGAGGGGAGAAGGAGCCGAGCTCTCTGCCAATAAATGTGACCTCGCAGAGTGTGAGCAGAAGAGTTTTGGCACATGGCGGAGGATGGAGGGCTGGGCAGGCACGGCTGAGCCAGTTTACATCCCCTCCTGCTGGGGAGCACGCACGAGGGAAGCAGGGCTAAAATAAACACTGCTCCAGCAGCCACAGCCTGCAGGTCTGGATCTGGGCACCTCTGGGTCGTGTGTGGCTGCACCCAGGCTGGTCTGTCACCCTGGGGACAGCGGTGTCACCACGCTCCGCCTCTCTGCCGCTCCGTGCCGCGCTCCTCTGCCCCCAGCACAAAACCCAAGCTGGCTTTGGTTCATTCATTTGTTCCTAGCACAGCTAATGCATTCAGCATGGCACCAGCTCTGCAGGGCCTGGGTGGCTCCTCAGAGCTGTTGCACAATCTGCAGCTCTGTGTGTGCAGTGCGGGCAGCAACGACCAGAAGCTGCTCCCCAGAATCTGCAGCTGTCCCAGGGTGGCTTTGCCCACCAGGACAGATGTCTGGAGGTGTGAATTTTAGGGGTCAGATCACAGGATGGTTTGGTTGGAAGGAGCCCTAAAGCTCATCTCATCCCACCCATTGCCATGGCAGGGACACCTTCCACTATCCCACGTGGCTCCAAGCCCCAATGTCAAACCTGGCCTTGGAACCTTCCAGGGATCCAGGGGCAGCCACAGCTGCTCTGGGCACCCTGTGCCATGGCCTGCCCACCCTCCCAGTGAGGAATTCCTTCCCAGTATCCCATCTAATACTTGACCCACTTCAGCTCAAACCCATTTGCCCCCATGCCCAGAAATGCTGCTGTGTTTGACAAGAGCAGTCAGAGCTGGTCTGTGCTCACATGGACCAGGAGCAGAGCATCCACCTCGACCCAAGGGTATGTCAGCCAGGAGGGCTTTGGGGAAAAAAGCCCCAGGATTCAGCATGGAGGCCTCTAAACGCTTAATTTAGACATCAAATCCAAAAATAAAATGGTGAACGCTGTGAAAGAGGGTTGTTATTCTGGAATGAGGGATCTTATCCCAGGTCCATCTGGAGCTGGGTTTGTACTGAAGCTCGCAGGTATGGTTCTTGTTACAATTGCTGAATGTTGTTCTGATTGCTAAATGTTGTTCTGATTACTGAATTTTGTTCCACAGCAATGATTTCACTGGTAAATCCCAAAGCCCCTCGTTTAGAAAAGACCGTAAGGCGAGATTGGAGACTGCAAACAAAATTTCCAGTAGAGGAAAACCACTGGTGAGCTGGGCATGATGTCAGCAAGCACTTTTGTAGTGCCTTTTGTAGGGGACTGGGCGTGCTCAGGGTTTATTTCAAGTTGGCTTTGCTGCTGTGTGCTGACATCTATTGCCAGAGGTAAATGTGGAATCATTAAGGTGGGAAAAGACCTCTAAAATCCTGGAGTCCAGCTATGAACCATGGGGTCGTCATGGTGACAGTTAGTTCTGCCTGACAGGAGACTTTAAAACTCTTTTGTTTACTCTTCCCAGTGGCGAAGGCACCCCAAAAACCACCCCCCCAAACATCTCTGCTCCCCCATCCCTCTGCCTGTTCAGACACTGCCATTATATCCCATCCTCCTCCTCCCCCTGCTGCTGTTTTGCTGCAGGGATGAGCCCAGATATTTCTGGCACCAGTGCTAATGTTCTTGAAATGCCTTTGAGCTGATAGCGAGCCAGCCAGCCGGGGACTTGTGAGATCCTCAGCGACCTTGTTTCAGAGGAAAATTGTCAGGGTTTCAACCTGTTAATTTGCTTTCTTGTAACCTGCCCGAAGGGCCTGGGAAGCAGGGCCCTGGCCAGATGAAATGCTGGCAGTGCTTGCAGGAGGAGGTGCTGCCTGAGCACACGGGATGGATGTTGGAGCTGGGCTGTGCTGCTGCTGATGGCAGCGTGGGGAGTGCAGCACCACCCCTGTGTGGCACTTGCTGGGCACACGGCTCAAACCAGGTGTGACAAGCAATTTGCCATCAGACCTTCTACATTGGGACAAGCTAAATCTGTGCTTGGTGGCAGCAGAGGTGCTCTTTTGACTCCACCTGAGGGATGCTGGAGGAGAAGGTGGGTTTGACATTTTTTTTAAGGCATCGTCTGCTGGTGCGGTGTTGCTTTTCCCACTAAAGGTTTTTCCTGGGCGTGTAGCCTGGGTTCTCCTTGCTGTCATTGTGTGGAGACACAGAATGTTTAGTGATTAGGTCTGAGTTAGCCCCAGGACAAGGTGCCTCTCACCTGGAAACAGCTGTGCATGATGGAAGGGGGAATGACTTTGGATTGAAAAGGACCACAAAGCTCATCCTGTGCCACCCCCTGCCATGGGCAGGGACACCTTCCACTATCCCAGGCTGCTCCAAGCTCCATCCAACCTGGCCTAGAACACTGCCAGGGATCCAGGGGCAGCCACAGCTTCCCTGGGCAGAGATTTCCTCTCTCTGACAGTGATCAGGATTAGGTTCCTTAAGACTATCCACCCCAAGAAAGCCAGATCCTTATTCCTACTGAAGGTTGCTCTAAACCCTGGAGCAAAGATGAAAAAATAAGTTCAGTGAGCACTTACGGAAACGTGAAGAGCAGTGTTAGCCCCAGCACAGCTTCAAGTGCGCCTTGGGCTGAGACACATCCTTTGCTCTCCTGCCTCACTCCGACCTGCAGAGAGAGAGCTGACACCTTGATATCTTCTCCAAGCTGTCCCAGCACGGTCTGAGCTCTTGGGGCCGCTGGAATTCACCCAGGGCCTTCGGAATGGGAAGATGCTTTAAATGGGAAACATTGAAATGAGGCTTTCCAGCATCTTTGTGCCCAAGCCCTTGTGTATGGAACAAATCCAAAGAGCCCCACTCCTCCCCCAGAGCCTGTGGCATGGCCTGGAGCCTTGTGGCACAGTGGAGATTGGGTTACACATTTTCCTAGGGCTCATAATATCTATTTAAAATAAAGGGCGCTTGGAAATTATTTTGGGAGAACCAGTTTATATCCCCCATTCCTCCTCCTGATGAAGATCCTCACGGAGCTGTTAGGATAGGATGGAAAACATTTCTCGCCCCTCACCCGTGACTTGCAAACCTTTAACAATTTCGCAAAGCAAAGTGAAAACTGGGTAACTCCCCTACATACAGCCCCTTTTTCTCGGTTTTGTTTTGTTGTTTGTTTTTCAAACTGTGATTGAAACTACGAAAGCTCCGGCTCTGCTGTCTGTAAATGGTGTTCCGATGTTTATGTTGGCATTTGAATCAGAATCGTCTTCCTTGGGAACCCCAGCGAGCTGCGGAGGGGAATACACCCCTGGAATGATAAAAGCTAAGCACTTGCCCACTAATACATTTAGGTGTTAATGCCTTGTTTTTGTGCTGTTTGGTTGCCATAGAGACGGGGCCGCCTGAACTAATGAGTTTGTTGTGTGAAGTTCAATAAACATTTGCCAAATGCTCCGTTTCTCTTGTTACCTCTCTGCTTTTTTCTTCTTCTTCATCTTTTTTTTTTTTTTTTTTTTTCGTCCAATGGAGCAAATGAGTTTGGAAGCAAAGCCATTCCAGGATCCTAGGAAAGGAAGCTCGCTGCTGGTTTTACAGGGCTGCTGAGAGAGATGCAGGATGTGGTTTTAAAGAGGTTCTTACCCTGTTCGGTACACCAAGGGATAACGGGGGCATTGGCTCCAGGCTGTGTGCTCAGGGCACCTGTTTGCCCAGGCCTTTGTGGCACAGGCACCCATCTCATTCCTGCACAGAGGGTTCCCTTTGCTGGGCCCAGCTGATGGACAGGATGTCTCACTGGGAGCCCCTGTTCGTGCACAGAACTCTCACCAGGAGCATCTCTCCTTGGATGGACTGAAAATAAAACACCACAAATAGGTGGTTATTGCTTGGAACAATGAATTCCCTTATACCCTCAAACAGGCTGCCTCTGCATCCCTGGGAGTGTTCCAGGCCAGGCTGGACAGGGTTTGGAGCAACCTGGTCCAGTGGAAGGTGTCCCTGCCCATGGCAGGGAGGAGAATGGGAAGAGTTTTAAGGTCCTTTCCAAACCATTCCATGATTCTAATGCCCTTCAATGCTACCTGGGAGCTGTCATTCATGGGAAATCACTCCATGAATCCATGTGTGGTCCTCCTGGGAATTTGGACTTGGATTCAGACCTTTTTTATGCAGATGTTATGTTTGCCCAATTATCCCCTCATAAAAAAAAAACAACCAAACAATATTTGAGATAGCAGCAATTTTAATTGAATAATTTAGAAAATATATAAATAAGGGATAATTTGGTTCTAACAATAGCGCATAAGCAAAGGATAACCGCAGGGTACAGAGTGCAGGGCTCTTGGCCCCGTGCCACCTCGCATACAAACTTGCCAAGTGAAGATTCCCCCCTTATATACCATGTGTTAATACCGTATTCTCCCAGTTCTGGTTCGTCATCTCTCTATTCTCTGCCCTCATTAACACCTTTACTGCGCATGCGCCACCACTCATTTCAGCGGTCGCACAAGTCTTTGGGGGTCTTCATTGATGAAGATCTCGTAGTCTTCCTCTTTGTCCTTTAATTCACCTTTGGGTTACACATGCGCACCAAGCTAGTACAATATGAGCCAAAAGCACATATCGCTGCATCTACATATCAAAGCAATAAATCTCTTATAATTAGCATTTTTCTGGGACCCAACCAGGTTCTTGTTCATTTTTAGCATCTGTATCTTCAACTTCTTCCTCCTGTCCTTGTGAACATCTGCCGGAGGGGTGGAGCCCCTCCTCTCCCTCTCTTCTTTTGATATTACAACTTTTAACTATTTTTATTATTCCCAAATATTAATTCTTATATGGTAGGCCCTGTCCTTGTGAACATCTGCTGGAGTGGGGGGGGGGTGGAGTGCCTCCTCTCCCTCTCTTCTTTTAACATTACAGCTTTTAACCATTTTATCTATTCCCAAATATTAATTACGATACCAATATTGATTACTCTTTCAATTTTATCAGCACGAATCATACCTATTTATCACACAGAGATCACTGGAAATCCTTGAGGGTTGAGGGTTTGGGGTTTTTTTGTGTATGTGTGTGTGAGAACCTCCCCACTCACAGCACCAACCTGCACTTTCATTTAGAAAGGCCAAAAGAATATCAAAACCCCAAAGCTCTGAACAAATTTTTATTTTTCAAAGCTTAAATGCTTGGTGCCTGCCAAGCACTAAACTGAAAAGGTTTGTTGCCAAAATATTCTTTTCCAAAAACCTTCTTTTTAAAGTTCCTGCTTGTGAAAGAAAGAAAGAAAGAAAGAAAGAAAGAAAGAAAGAAAGAAAGAAAGAAAGAAAGAAAGAAAGAAAGAAAGAAAGAAAGAAAGAAAGAAAGAAAGAAAGAAAGAAAAGAAAAAGAAAGAAAGAAAGAAAGAAAGAAAAAAGAAAGAAAAGAAAAGAAAGAAAGAAAGAAAGAAAGAAAGAAAGAAAGAAAGAAAGAAAGAAAGAAAGAAAGAAAGAAAAGAAAAAAGAAAGAAAGAAAGAAAGAAAGAAAGAAAGAAAGAAAGAAAGAAAGAAAGAAAGAAAGAAAGAAAGAAAGAAAGAAAGAAAGAAAGAAAGAAAGAAAGAAAGAAAGAAAGAAAGAAAGAAAGAAAGAAAGAAAGAAAGAAAGAAAGAAAGAAAGAAAAGAGGGGGTCTTGCTCAAGCAATTTTAGAGGAATAGCTCTAAAATAAGTGGCTTTCCCAGGATCAAAGGCAGAGCCATTTTGCTGAAGGTGAGAATGGAGTGAGCCATGCAGGAGGACAATTCTGGGCCCAAACAATCCGATTGCTGATCCTCAAAGTGTGCACGTGCAGCTGGCTTTTGCTTTCCCAGCTGATCCTGCTGAAATTAGGGAAAAGCAGTGCTGGGTTAACAGTTGGACTCGAAGATCTTTGAGGTCTTTTCCAGCCTTAAGGATTCTGTGAATCTTTTGAGCTGAGGAGAGCGCCAGGATCTGTTTTAATCCCCACTGGCCAATGCAGCCCTGGCTGGTGAGGGGAATGTGACACCCATGCTCCAGGTATCACATGGAACTCCTGATGCTGCCTCTCCCTCCCTTCCCAAGCCTGTGGCAGCACCTTTCCTGGGATGTGAGGGGATTTATTTTGGAGGCAGAGAGGAGAGGAAAACTAACTTGTCAGGAAACTTGGCTGGAGTTTTTTGAGTGAGGCTGACTGGAAAACAGCTGTGTGTGCACGGAGCAGAGACTGCACCCCTGCACTGCCAGGGTGGGCTGGCAGGAAAGCCCTTTCGCTTTTTCTTTGGGTTTTTTGGTGGTTTTTTGTTTGTTCGTTTTTTAAGAAACAGAAATGCAAGACCTGATTGGCAGCCTGGGAGGAGAAACGTGAGGTATCTGAGGGCCTGGACTCATGGGAGCATCCCAAAACGCTCGTCAGTCCCTTGAGGTGTCTGTTACCCCAACAAGTGCCAGTCCTCGTGAAGCTGATTCAGAACAAAGCTGCAGAGCAGGTGTTGGAAGGGTCAGGTGAGTAGGGCAGAAGTGACCTGCACTTAAAATCCCTCCCCTTTGTTATGAATGTATAAATAAAGTGATGTAAACCCAAACTGCCCAGCCACGCCAAGACCTTTGCTTGGCAAAGCCTTTGCCTTACTTTTGATGTTAGATGAACATCTAGTAAGCTTAATTAAAGTTTAATTAGTGTAAGTAGGGTAAATGTGGTAGGTCAGCAGGCACAGCAGATGTTAAAATACTGTTGGCAATAATAAACCTGACCATAAAAAAAAGGGAAAATTCCCTTCTTAAAAAAATAAATACCTCTAAGTGACTGGTTTAGACATGTCATCTCTCAAGGGTAATTTTTTTTTAACTTTCTTTCCCCAGGCAATACTGACCAATCATTTGAGAGCAAATCCTATTTCTTCACATCAGTGAAAAGAAAAAAATAAACCCAGTTTTTGTCTTTTACTGTGCTTTGGAATTTCCCCCCAAACATTTTCTGGAGTCTGGGCATATGCCACAGGGAGATGTCTCACTGCTTTCTGCTCTTCTCTTCAGTTGAGAGCCACATGGTGAGGGCTGTGGCTGCACAGCCCAGCTGAGTTTATTAAAGATCTTATAATAATTTTAAGGGCTTTCAGTGGAATCCAGGAGCTCATCACCAGTCTGGCTGGCCACTATTGCTTAGGATGTCCTTGGCAGCTATGGGTGATATCTCCTGAACTTTGAAAGGAAATTTGGATATGATTTGGGTGTTTTGACTGTGTTTATCTGTGGTGATCCCTGTTTTCTGTCTGTTGGGTGCTGGTGGGAGCACAACTGGGCCGCTGAGCCCTGCGGACGAACCTTGACCTGTTCTGGGATGTGCTCTTGGATCAGCAATCCCACTCTGGCCACAAGGCTCTGGTAAGCCACAGCATCTCACAGCCAGCTCCAGCAAAGATTCTCCAGCTCCTTTCTTATTTTTATCAGTCTCAATTGGATCATCCCTAAAAATAATCTGCAATGCAAGATACTGCAGTGCTGAATTCCCCAGCGGAGCCAGGGGAACATGTCCAGAGGCTTCCTTGGATCAAAGCCTCAGAGAGGGGCCTGGGGCAAGAGCCAGGCTAAAGTCCAGGAGTATCCTTCAGATCCAGAGGGTAGCAGCACAAAAAAAGCTGCTGTTCTCCTGAGACTTTGTTGGGCACTGGAAGAAGCTGCAGGGAACGTGGAATTCCCCCTGGGATCAGGTCGTGGCTGGGAAAATGGAGAGGAGCAGCAAGAATTTAGGGCAATGGTCTCAGACACAGCAGGCTCAGGTGCTGTGTGTCAGACAAGAATTGCACTGCCCAGAGCCTGCTGGAGCTCCGATGGGTGTCAGACAAGAATTCCATTGCCCGGAGCCTGCTGGAGCTCCCATGGGTGTCAGACAAGAATTCCATTGCCCAGAGCCTGCTCCTGGAGCTCCCAAGGGTCAGACAAGAATTCCATTGCCCAGAGCCTGCTCCTGGAGACTCCTGCTGGAGCTCCCATGGGTCAGACAAGAATTCCATTGCCCAGAGCCTGCTCCTGGAGCTCCGATGGGTGTCAGACAAGAATTCCATTGCCCAGAGCCTGCTCCTGGAGCCTGCTGGGGCTTCTGTGTGGAGTCACTGGCACTGAGCACTGAAAGCCTGGAAAAATACACCAGCAAACTGCTAATGAGGGTGAATATGTGTTTTTTGGTTTGTTAGAGAAGTCTCAAATGAAGGGAAATCTCAGTTCTCAGATGCAGAGAAGGAAAGACACCGTTCTGGGCTTGATGGAGGTCTTGTCCAAGCTTAGTGGTTCTGTGATTGTATGAAATGGATGGAGGACAGGCTTGGGCTTTTCCAAAGTGTTCCCAAACCCAAGCACAATGAACCTCTCCTGCCAGCTGGAGCTACAGGAGGATGTGTGCACTCCTACAGCAGTTTCTGAGGAATACCATGGACAGGGAATGGTGGGAAGCAATGAGCTGGTCTTTGGGGTGCTGCAAGGGCTTCAGAGCAGAATGCAGAGGGGGAGATGAAGCAGAGCCACAATGCAGAGGCTTCTCCTGAGAAAAACAGGCCTGGCTCTCCCTTCTGGGCCAGGGCTGCTGTGACTGCAGTGCAGGACTTGGTGTGAGCTCCACAGCAGCCTCTTCATGGTGCAGGGCAGAGCAGGACATGGGATCTAGCCCTCCCTCATCAGGACATTCAGCAGTCCTGGCTGGGACACTTGGCTCCATGTCCTGCCCAGGCATCACCCCCTCTTTCCATTTGGCTGAGGGAACATTTAAGTGTTATTATTTTTAAACAGGGCAGTTTTGACAACATGAACTAATGCATCCTTGTGGGCACATGGGCAAGCTGAGGCATTTTCTGTGAACACAGACCATTGCTCCTTTATTGCTGCTTATTGTTGTCACCTGCCTCAAACCCTGATGGGGAGAGGGCTTTTTTTTTTTTCTTTTTTAAAATGAGCTGTTCAGTCCTCTGATTTCTAAAGATTCTAAGAAACTTTAAGCAAAGTTAAAGCTTTGAGGTCAAATGAAACATTTGACTTTGAGCCAAACAAACTTTGTTTTTTGAAATCTAACTAAGGAATAGAAACTTTCACTTTAGGATTAGCCTAAATTTTTTTTTTAATTTTTTTTTCCAGGTGTTTTTTTTTCTTCCTCTCTGTAAAAAACAAAGGGGGAAAGCTCTGCCCTGAGGTAGTGCAGCTCCCTTTCCTGTTGTTCCATCCTGTTGGGATGAGTGTCCTGAGACGGGAACAGAGCTGGGCAAGGCTCTGGAGCTCAAGGGATAGGACAAGAGGGAATGGCCCCAGGTTGAGCCTGGTGAGGTTTAGAGTGGAAACTGGGGGAGATCTCCACACTGAAAAGTCAGGTATTGGACCAGGCTGCCCAGAGGCACCAATGCTGGAAATGTTCAAAAGGCGTGTGGATGTGGTGCTTTTGAGAGAGAAAGGCTTTTGTGCTCTTGAATTCACAGTTAGACTTGATGATCTTCCCAACCTTAATGATTCTGTGATTCTTTTGGTTACAAGGAGGTGAAAGCACAAATAACAAAGGATTAATCTGCTGTTTGCAGTGCTGGGTGTGCTCTGCTCTGGGGACAGCTTTCCCCTCCCCTCCTTCCCCAAATGAAAACTCCAATCTGTGCTTGCCGCATTTTAGTTTTGCTCCATTTTTACCCTAAAAAAAGTGTGTTAAAAAGCATTTCTTTGCAGCTAGGGGGCCACTTCCAGATGTGTTTATCCTGAATGTCCTTATCCTGTGTGCCATTTGGTCATGCTGAGCTCGAGAGGGAGCTTGCCCTGGACCCAGCTCAGAGGATATTGCTGCAGGAGCCACTGCTCCAAGCAAAGTGCTGTGAAAACATCCAGAAGATGTCTATTCCTGCCCTAATCCCTGAAATGGGTTCCTCATAAACACAGCCAAATAATTTGGGTGCTTTCTCTGTGCAGAGTGGAGAGAGCTGCTGTGGGAACTTGGAGAGCTTGGGTGTCTTGTTTTGCATGTAAGTTCTCAGCACTGAAGTGCATAAATAGAGGGCTTTGCATCTCATAATTTATAATTCAGCCCAAGAAATGCACTAATACCTTTATCAGAATTGGGAACGTCGCTCAAAGCACAAAAGCACAAATCACTGAGGAACAGGCAGACATTAAGGGCTGCTGTTCTCCCTGTGTCTGGAATAACAGCCAAGAATCAGTGAGATTTTCTCCTAAACAAATGTTTCACTGTTGTGTGTGTGAATAAATACAATTTCTCTCTTTCTCTCTCTCTTTTTTATTTTTTTTAAACAGGCCAAGGAAGGAAAGGAAAAGCTGAAGTGCCTGAGGTGCAGGAGAGCATTTTGCTCTATTCCCTGCCTTTGCTTAGTGCCACCTGTGTTTCCCCACTGCAGGGTAAGAGCAGGAGGGCTGAGGATTTGGGATGGGCATGCCTGGAATAGGGGAGGAATTTCTTCACAGCTGTCCCTGGTAGTGGGACCTCTGGTTCTGGTGTAGGTTTGGTGGCCAGGCAGTGAAATCAGGAGGTTTGGGGAGATAAATCCACCTCATCCTGGTGGGAAGGGGCTGGGAGCAACCCAGGCTAGCTGGAACTGGATGGCCTTTAGGGTCCCTTGCAATCCATGAGATTCCTGTGGCAGGGAAAGAGGTGGTGGGGAAGCTTCTCTGTGAGCAGCACAGGATGGTTTTGAGTGCCCCCTAAAGCACTTCAGCTCAGAGTGGAAAAGAAAAAAACCCAAACCATTTGGGAATGCTGATGCATTTGCCAGGGTTTCTGTAGCCACAGTATATCCTGGGAAGCATGGCACCCACCCATGGTTCATTTCCAAGCCCTGGCTGGTGCAGAAAACAGGAACTGCCCTTCAGAACCCCACTAATGGAGCTTCTCCTCCAGTGCCCCGGTGCTGACACAGCCCAGCTTCACGGGGAACCTGCAGGGGCCAAAGGCAGCTGGAAGGCACTGCAGAGGCTCTCAGTGACCCCAGGCTGCTGTGAAGTGGGGGCCCAGGCCATTAAACCTCCATGGGGACAGGCAAGGGGAGGGAAAATGCGTGGGAGTAGGACTGCAAGTCCTCACTGAAATTGTTTGTTCTCTTATTCCTAATCTCCAGCATCACTGGACGTGATCCCTCTGGAGGTGCTGCCAGACCATTGAGTGCTCCATCCCTGCCCTCCAGACACCCTCTTCCTGGAGGAAAGTTGGCAACTTTGGGTTTATTCCATCTTTTCACCCATGCCAAAGCCTATTTAGTATCAGGTTTGCTGTGGGTTTGTTTGGGGTTGGTCCCACAAACGCCTCTGGGGCAGGTCAATGCATCTCCCAAGCCACCCCTTGGCTGTGCCTTTGGAGTTTGCAAAATCTCTGTTGTTCTGCTTGAATATCCCTCCCCACCTCAGTCCCAAATGGTGGGAAGCATCAGGGAATATTATTGATAAACAATAGATGTCTGGTGGAGACCCTGGTGATTTTCCTGGTACAAAAGGCTGCTGCATCCTCTGTGATAATTCCCCTTTTTTTTCCCTCCTTGTTGGCTTTGTGGTTTTGTGATTTATTTGTGGGCTGGCAGGCGTCCACAGCCCTGCAGGAAATGGATGTCTGCTCTTGTGTTTGGGGGGGCCATATAAACGTGTAATTTTCCCACTACATTAATTACAGACGTTTCTCCCTGGCTGGAGCAGCTCCATGGTTCCTGTGCCCTTTTGGTTTGTTCTCCCCAGCCCAGGCTGAGAGTATTTATAGGGAACCCCAACTCTGACATCCTCAGCTGAGCTGGGGGAAAGTTAAAGGACTTGGCCACAAAAACTGTAGAGGGGAAACTCTGGCCTTTTTTTACTTGATAGTAACTCCAGGACAGCAGCACGGCTGAGTTTTCCCTGGCTATTCCTCCTGCTGACAATTTCCTCAAGGATAAAAGTGGTTTGCCCTAAGAAAACAACCCTCTTGCTATGGAAAAGAAATTGTAGGGCAATTTACTTTGGAATAGCTGTGCTACCTAATTCCTGGCTCCTGGAGAGAGACACAGCCAGACTTGGAGCAAAGAAAGGAAACCCGAGGCAAAATTCAGCGTGGTTGGATCAGGTTTTGCTGGAGAAAAGGCTGGACAAGCCTCCCTGAGGCCCTGGCACAGGGTGCCCAGAGCAGCTGTGGCTGCCTCTGGATCCCTGAAAGTGTCCAAGGCCAGGCTGGATGGGGTTCGGAGCAACCTGGGACAGTGGAAGGTGTCCCTGGAATGTCAGGGGGTGAAACTGGATGAGTTTTGAGTCCCTTTCAACCCAAACCAGTCTGGGATTCTATGGTCTGGGCCAGCAGTGGAGTAAAAAATCATAATTTCCAGCAGATTGAATGTACCTATGGTGTCCTTTGGCATGTAACATGGGTTCTCCATGGATTCCTGATGAAACAGAAATGTCCTGCTATGGTTTTTCTTGTTTTTAGAAAGTGAGAGTGCCAGGATGTGAGAGTGAAGGATGAGGGATGTCTGCAAGGACAGGACAAAAACCTGAGCCAGCCTGGTGGCATGAAACCAGGAGGGAGGTGAGAATCTGTGATGGGGACATCCAGGGATGCAGAATTCTGGGATGTCACCTCCTGTCTGGAGTCATTGCCTGGCTGTGCTGCTGCTCTGGGCTCTGCTGTGATGCGTCTCATCCTTTCTGGGGCCGGGAATGTTCCACCTACAAAGTTTCTCCCAGGGGTCCCAGCAAACCTTCGAGGTAAATCTGTCCAGATCCACATAAAATTAAGCATCTTACTGTGTTTGTCCTGCCTCATCCCCTGTAAGCCTTGAGCACCTTCCATGACCTCTCTCACATTTCACTTTCAGAGCTCAGCCCACGTGTGGGCCACGAGCTGCACGGGTCGGTGTGGGCTTGTGCAGGGCTGTTGCTGCATTCCTGTGGCTGAGGCAGCGGCTTGGGGCTGGGACAGAGCCCTCAGGAGCCAGCTTTCCTTGGGAAAGCACCCACCTGACCATGAGCACAGCGTGGCTGGGCCTGGACACGCAGGCTGCTGTTAGCTCTGCACCTGGTCCAGCCTTACGGAGTGGTGGAAACTCTCCTGGTGAGGGAAGGATGCCCTGGTGAAATCTATTTCATAGAATCCCAGAATGGGATTGGGGTGGAAGAGACCTTAAACTCCTCCAGTTCCACCCCCTGCCATGGGCAGGGACACCTTCCAGTATCCCAGGCTGCTCCAAGCCCAATCCAGCCTGGCCTTGGACACTTTCAGGGATCCAGGGACAGCCACAGCTTCTCTGGGCACCCTGTGCCCTTATACTAAAGAATTTATTTATAAATCATCTCCCCATGACTTGAGTTTAGGCTCTAAACACAAACACCATTAGCAGCAACAGGCTCTGTGCTCTTCACTCCCTGCCCTGCTCTAAAAGCAGCAGCCCCAGCAGCAAACATCCCTCCCTCCATGCTCCCAGTGCAACCCCTGCCCTCAAAGAGTGTAAATCTCATCTTCTCCCTTTTCCATTTGGCCAGTTTGGGAGCTTATTCACCATTAAAGCCTTTCCTTTCACACGGTTTCACAAGGGCAGGGATTTATTTGGGCACGAACTCACTGCCCTTGTGGGTGACAAGGAGGTGCTACTGTGATGCTGACACAGCCAAACACCACTCTGGGCATTGCAGGGGGGCAGGGAACTCAGGACAGGTGTAAAAGTGGGCCAGGAATGACATTAAATAGAGGAGGACAAGTGTGCTCTGCTTCCAGAGGCTGGGGGAAGGTGCTGAGCAGGAACTGCAGCAGGACATCAGCGTGGTGGAGGGAGCCAGAGGAGCATCCCGCGTTTTGTCCTCTCTGCAGGGAGCTCAGGGCCAGCAGGGATTGGCCAGGAAATGGGTCAGGATGAAGAGGGATGAAGCAAACAGAACTGAAGTGCTCCAGCAGGGCCCCTGTGCCCCTCCAGAGTCTTTGGCACATCCCTTGGCACGGCTGGTGGAGGGGAGGCAACATCCACGTGGCCACCTTGGCTGGGAGATGAGCCAAGAGAGCCCCTCAACCAGAGCTGCTGCTGGTGTTTGGTCACAGCTGCTCTGGGCACCCTGTGCCAGGGCCTGCCCACCCTCCCAGGGAACAATTCCTAATTCCCAATATCCCATCCAGCCCTGCCCTCTGGCAGTGGGAGCCATTCCCTGTGTCCTGTCCCTCCATCACTTGTCCCCAGTCCCTCTCCAGCTCTCCTGGAGCCCCTTTAGGAACTCTGAGCTCTCCCTGGAGCCTTCTCCTCTCCAAGTGAGCACCCCCAGCTCTCCCAGCCCAGCTCCCTGGGCATCCTCTGGACCCTGCTCCAAGCCTGTTGGTACCAACCACGAAATAGAGGAAATATTGCACTGGGCTCCCATCAGGTCTGGCAGTCTGTTTTTTCTTAAGTGAGGGAGAAGAAAAAGAAAGAACACTCACACACACACACACTGAGAGCTACAACAAGCTGAAGTGTTTTCCTCCTGAAGAGCCCTTCCTTCCCGGGAGCAGAGCAGGAGTCAAGCAGTGCTGTGCCTCCTCCGGCAGGCACTCAGCCCTCCACCTCCGTGCTCAAGGGTTCCTGGCAGCCAGGGCTGCTGGGGAGAGCGTGGGGAGGGCACTGCCACCCTCCCAGCCGGGATCAGGGCTGGGCAGCAGCGCTGTCTGTCAGGGACACGCCCTCCACTCCGAGCCAGAAATGCCAGGGAGAATTAGGGAGATGGCTTGGAGTGCAATGGGAAGCCACTGCTGTTCCTAGGCAGGCTGTGACCACTCAGCCTTGCTAATGAGATTTCAGGGGATGCTCAGCTGGCTCTTGCTGTAGGGAGCTCGGGGGGTGTGCTTTGGTGGCAGGGTCTGTGTTCCAGTGGGGAAGGAGGACGCTCCTGATTCAATGCCCAGAGAAGTGGTTTTGCTGGTGGAACGGGGGGCGGGGGAAAGGCCACTTGAAAAGCTGTGCATGCCCATCACGGCTCTCTGCAGGTCATTTGAAGCGCTCCAGGCAAGGCTGGGTGCCCCGTGAGGGTGCCCAAAGCCAGCCTTACCCCGGCAGCTCTGCTGGCCAGCCGTGGGCACTGGGGCACTCAGTGCCATCGGGAAAACCAACCACATCCAGCACCATCATTCCATCTTCACCCATCTTCACCCCCGTCCCCAAAGCGCCCTTCTGATCCCAGGAACTGCAGGGATCAGTCCCTGAGCCAAGGGAAGAGGGGATCCTTCACACCAGGCTTTAATTAGCCAAGCCTTGTGTGATTTTTTTGGGGTTTTTTGGGTTTTTTTGTTTTTGTTTTTTTTTGTTGCAGGGTTCGCTCCGTGGCGATTCCAGCGAGGAATAAAAGTTTACTTGCATTCCCCAGCGCTCGGGGAAAGCAGCTTCCGTCAGCACCGCCTGTGCTCTCGGCTGTGCTGGATATGGCAGGGCTATTTTTAGAAGCCAGGGTTGCCATGGCAACCCAGTGTATTTTTTCTGTTAAATATAGCAGCTGTTGCAGGGAACTCTTGTCCTTCTGGATGTAAAGGCTGTGTTTCTGCCCTCTGACAGAGCTCAGGGTATTAGAGGCAGATGAGAGAGGATGATTAAATAAGTGGAAGCCCAGAAGAAACCGTGGATCTGTAATTACACGGAGGCGTTTGGGATTCAGCCGTGTGTGTGTCTGCAGCTTCTGCATGGAAAATGGTGTGGGGACAGGGATAGGGGAGCTTTTCCACGTGGGGCTCCATGAAAGCACCCTGCCCCTCTCTCTCCAGCTGCCCAGCCTGCTTGGCTTTGTCTGTTGTGGTCTCTGCCCCTTCCAGGAGCCAGCCTGGTCCCGGCTGGGAGGAGATGTGGGAGTGCCAAACAGGCCATGCCATCTGAGGGGAGGAAGGAGCCTTTTTTTGGGAAAAAAACCCCAGTTTTATTCCTACCTGTACCTCAGGAGCCTGAAGTACAGGTTTGTGGTGCAGGGTTGGGGCCTGGAGCTGCCTGCAGCTCCTGCTGGGGATGGACACCTCAGTGGAAGCAGTGGGAGAGGTGCAGGTCCCATCTCCTGCAGAGCTGGGCCAGGGCTGCAGTGTGGGAATGCTGTGGGCCTGTGTTGCATCTGAAAGCAGTAACATTCCCCAGCTTTGGGGTTCAGTGGGGAGCAAACTGACTCTGCTTCTTTATTTTTTAATTTTTTTCTTTAAGTTGACTGGATCCCCGTAAGGTTCCAACACATCCCATCAAAGGGCTGGTTTGCATCTCCCGGGAGGAGGGAGGAGGGGAGGGTGGGGAGCTCGATTGCTCCAGAGCCAAGGGCAGCCTGTCAGCTGGGAGATGGAGATTTTATTTTTTTAATTAACTAGTCTTTGCCCCATTAAATGAAGAAAGAAACCAGAGCACAGCAGATATGAGCAGGGCTTAGGATCATTGGAAGTTTCCTTAAAAAGTGAATGCAATGACAAAGAACCAAATTTAAACCAGCTTGAGTTTAACGTATCTGCGGAGGTCACTGTGACCAAGGCTTTGAACAGGAATAACACATTCCTGGGAGCCTTATCTGCTCCCTGAGCTATCGTGAGTGGCATCTATTGCTGGGGATGTTATTGCTTTTCTGAATTTAATAGCAGAAGCAGTGCTTAAGCAAGCAGAAAACTGCAGGGGAAGAGCTGCCTCTGTGGCCATCGGGGGCTGGAGTTCACCCCGGGCCTGGTCCCCTGCAGGCTGGTTTGGAGGGATGGGGCATTTTGAAGAGTCAGGGATTTAGGAGGATGGAGCATGGAGTCAGATGCTGCCTGTCCCCCTGGAGCTGGAACCTGCTTGAGCATCCTCTAGCCGAGGGCATAAATACGGGCTCATCCCTGAGGAAGCGCTGCCCGTAACAAAGGAAGGAAAGGCTGCCACATCACATCTGAAGATTTCCTTGCATCCTTCAGGGAGTGGGTTGACAGGGGCTTGTGGCCCAGAAAATGTAGCTGGCAGCTGGGAGGGAGGTTCAGGGCAATCATTTCAGATGCTGCTTAGGTTTAAATGCTGCACGGGATGGAGGGAGGGCAGTGGAGTGGGCACAGCTCCAGAAGCTGTTTGTACATGGAATGGTTTGGGTTGGAAGGGCCTCTAAAGACCACACAGTTCCACCCCCTGGCATGGGCAGGGACGCCTCCCTCTATCCCAGGGTGCTCCAGGCCACATTAGCCACATGCCCAGTGCCAGGCAGGTGGGTCACAGGCTCCATCTCCTCTCTGTGCCCTCTCTGGAGCAGTCATCCCCCCAGTTCCATTCTACTGGTGCCAGAGGCAGAGTGTCCCCAGGAATGGGTATTTATTAAAACTCCTGCCTCTGCTTAGGAGTCCACTTCCCTGTGTATTCAGGGATGATCGGGGTGTTCATCGTCCCTGCTTTCCCTGGGCTGATTTATGGGTTTATTGTAATCCCTGCATTGTGTGGCTGCCCCTCTCCAGGCAGCAGTCCTATTAGGGTTTCCCTTTCTCCCTGAGTGTTGGCTGCTCCATCCCTCAGCCTTTTGCAGGGACTTGTGTGAGGCAGGACCACAGCAGCATCACACTCCAGCTGGGACAGTGGAAGGGGATTGGAATGAGATGGGATTTAAGGTCTCTTCCAAGCCAAACCATTCTGGGATTCTGGGATTCTCTGATCCTGTGATCCAGCCCTGAAGCACTGAAGGCTGCAGCCAGACACAAAGCTCATCCCTGAGGATGAGGAAGGGAGCTTGGAGCGGCCAATGTAGCAAAGAGATGCATCAGCACCTGCTCCCAGCTGCAGGAGAAGGAAGGAGTGCTGGGAGTTCCCTCCCCACAAGTGTAGAGGTAAGAGGAGACAGGATCTCAAAACCTCCAGAAATGTGTCCCAGATCCCCCTGACACCAGGTCTGTACCTAGCTGGGAAGAACATTGTGAGGCTGATCCTCCCACCCACCATCCCTGCCAGAGTCACTGCAAGGGCTGTTCTGAAGTTCTGTTCTGACATGGGGTGTTCTCAATATCATTTTTGCTCCTGGGGAACAAGTGAATACCAGAGGAATCTCTGTTTGTTGTACCCTGGAAGCCGACAGTTCTGCTCTCCCCTTTCCAAGCTCAGCCCGTGTTTTCCAAGCTCAGGGGGTTTGCCAGTCCAGCCTCAGCACCTTGTGCAGCAGTAGCAGATCTGGGGAAATTCTCTGAGAGAGCAGTGTCCATGGCAGTGGTGATTCAAGGGGAAAGTCCACACTTTCTCTGAGAGAATTTCTGAGCACCAAGAAAACAGGGAGCAAGTCCAGGCTGTGGACTCTCCATCCCTGGCCAGGTTGGATGGGGTTGGAACCACCTGGGATAATGGAAAGTGTGCCTCCCCATGGCAGGGGGTTGGACAAGATGATGTCTTAAGATCCTTTCCAACCTAAACTACTAAATTATTCCATGATTTTATGATTTCCAGTTAGTCCCAAAGGTGTCCCTTGTCCCCACAGGAATGGGAGTTTGACCCAGAGCTGTGGCAGGAGCTGAGGAAGCAGCAGAATGAGTTTCCTGTAGGATTGTAGCCCTCTTGGCTTTCAACCCACCCTAAACCCCAGGCATGGAAACCCTGTTGTGTGCTGTGCTGCTGCCTCCAGCTCAATGAGGGGTTTCAATTATTTTTATTGGTTTGTTGGGAAGTTCAGGATGGATGTGCATAGTAGCATCTCCCCTCCCTGCAGAGAGTTTTCCATGTTCAAAGCAAAACCTGTTGTTTTGTCAGGGTGTTGAAGATTTTTCTGTTTTTTTTTTTTTTGGGGGGGGGGTGTGGTTTCTGAAGGAGCTTTTTTTTTATTTTTGAGGGGGTTTTGGGGTGGGGTTTGGTTTCATGGTTTCATTTTGCATTTGTTTGTTTCTAGGGTTTTGGGGTGTTTTTCTGTTTTGTTTTGGAGTGGGTTTTGGGGGGTTGGGTTTTTTGTTTCATTTTTTAGGGGTTTTTGAGGGTGGGTTTGTTTGGGGATATTTTCAGGGGTTTTATTTTTGGAGGTGTTGGCTTTTGAGGGGACTAGACTTTTGGGGTTTTTTTTGTGGGGGAGGAGAATTGGGGTTTTTTTTTAATTATTTGTTTTGTCTGGAGGAGCAGGCTTTTTGTTTGTTTGTTTGCTTGCTTTGGTTGGTTGGTTTGGGTTTGTTTCTCTGCTGATGAACACCGGGATGCAGCTCTGCCCCTTCAGGCAGTGGGGTTTGGCAGGGATGCAGTGATGGGATATCTCACCCCCTCTCCCTGTGCTTCCAGAGGATCCTTCCCCTACTGCTCTGTGTTGGCTCCATGTGTAAGGGGCTGGGGAGAGGAGGCTATCAGGCACAGGTAATTTTGAACTCTAATTATAACTGTGAGAGTGACCTCTTTGGGCTGGACTGGGAAGGCCCCCAGAACCCTCCACCTTTTTTCCTTCTCCTCCCTGGAATTCAGCTCAAGCACCCCTTTCTGTGGTCAGGATGTGCCTCCTCCATGCCATCTTTGGAGCCCCAGGTGCTGTTTGAGCTCCTCCACGACCTCACCCCTGCATCCCTGTCCATGGGGGACACGGAGAGGAAACCTCAGCCAGGGCAGGATGTGCCTGGGCCATTTCCTTTCTGGCAGCAGTGGGAGAAAAGAGAGGTTCCAAAATCTATAAACCAACCATCTCTCAAATGGTGTGGGATTAAGGAAAAGGTGCAAAATATAAATTATTTTCTCAGGGGAAAGAAGCAGATAATTTCATCTGCCTGGGAAAATGATGTCTCCATCAGTTGTCTTCAGGAGGCTCTAAAAAGAATTAAAGGAGGGCTCAGGGTGTGCAGTTATTGTGGAATTTTGGAATCCCACACTGGTTTGGGTGGCAAGGGACCTCAAGGCCTGTCCCATTTTCCACCTGCTGCCACGGGCAGGGACACCTCCCACTATCCCAGGTTGCTCCAAACCCCTTCCAACCTGGCCAGGGATCCAGGGGCATCAGTGACCAAGCTGGCTTCTCTGGGGTCAGCGTGGGTGGCAGAAAGGTTCCAGCTCTGCCACAAAGAAATCTTTTATTTATCAACAAAGCCATGGGATGTGAATTTCTCCAGTGCTTTCACTGAGTTGTCACATGGAAATTGAGCTGCTATTAGGCAGGTTTGGGCTGCAGCCAGTTCATCAGAGCAAACTTTCATCCAATTATCATTACACTTATTATTTTTATTATGATGCCTTCTGCTCTGTTGCAAATTGCAGGGTTTTCCTGGGGCTCCTGTTGGACTTTTTTGAGTTGTGTCAAAACTGGATGGCAAATTTCTGTGAGCTCTGAAACGAGGCCAACCTGGAGATGTCCAAAAGTAGGATTTGGCCAAATCTCCAGCGCCATGGAGAAACGAGGATGACCATCTCCCTGAACCCTGGAGATGACCCTCCCTCACCCACTGTTTCTTCCTTCTTCATCCCTGTTTTCTTCCATGCCTGACTTCACTCCCTGCCCTGATGATTTTTCCTGTAAAACCCCAAAACTCTAATTTGAAGAGTGGGAGAGGGGAAGGTGCAGCCATCCAGCAGAACTGCAACGGAGCTAGCGCTAAATCGAGCTCTAATTGCTCATTTAAACTAATTAATTTACCAAACCCGAGGAATTTTGAAAGGAGCCTCGCCCTCCCTTCTCCCAGGCACACAGGCAGGGAATGGGGAGCCCCATGACCGCTTTTGGTGCAGCCTCCTCCTCCGAGGTGCTGATGGCAATTCCCCGGGCTGGGAGCATCCCTTTCCCCGCAGCTGGTGGAAAAGCAGCGCGTTCAGCGCTGCAGGCTCGGGCTGCAGGAGAGAGCAAACATCCCCGGTGCTGACACGGCAATAAAACCGGTGCGTCTGCAGGAGAGGAGAGCAGAGGAGAGGAGTCAGCAGCAGATGCGCCCCTGCAGAACTGCTGCCGTGATGAATGCTCTGCCCAGAGCCTGCTAATCCCTTTTCCTCTGGCTCCCAGGCCTCTTTCATTGTGCTGCCTGTGATTAAGGAACTCTCTGAAGGCAGTGCTGGGAGTGGTTTGTTCCACGTGGGAATGTTGCTGGCCCTTTGGATCTGGGCATGCGGAGAGGACATGGGGACAGAGGTGTCCAAGGTGCTCTGGTGACCCCAGAAAGGTTCAGGAGGGTCAGGGGGCTTGGTGGAGATCTGCCTGGATGATCCCAAGAGAGACAAATTCCCAGGGAGCTGCTGCTTTCCTGGTGGTGCTTCCTCCCCAAGCCCCCATGGATGTGGAGAGGAGAGGAGTGCTGTGCTTGGGTGAGATGTTACATCTGACATCTCCCCGTGGGCCCAGGGCAGGTGGGTGCTGCTTTCCAGCTTCCATGAGCTGCCCTCAAACACTTTCTGAAGGATGCTGAAGCCTTGGTCTGCAGGAGGGATGCAAAAACTGCCCCAAGAAGACTTTGAGAGTGTCTGAGGGACTTTGCCAAAATGCAGATTAGAGGGGGATTTAGAATCATGGAATTACAGACTGGTTTGGGATGGGAGAGACCTTAAAGCCCATCTGGTTCCATCCCTTGCCATGGGCAGGGGCACCTTCCACCAGAGCAGGTTGCTCCAAGCCCTGTCTGACCAAGGGCAGGATCCCAGCCCCAGGCTGACAGTCTGTGCCATCCCTGCCCACCCTGGAGCTCGTTCCCAGGTTCCTGGAGGTGGAGGAGCAGGTCCTGTAGATGGAGTGCAGAGATTGCCTGAATATTCATGGATCGGCGGGCAAGCTGCAGCGGGCCCTTGTTACAAACTGCTACCCAAACTGCTTGCATCCATCAATGAGGGAAATAAATAAACAGATGCTTGTTAATTGACTTAATTACCCACCAGCAAACAGGAGACTGGGAGCACATCAATTAAATGAAATGTTTTAAGAAGTGTCTCATGGTAATTCTTTTCCATGTGCAAACCACACTGGTCTCCTCTGCCTATAATGAACCCTCCCCAAGACAAGGAATGGATTTTCATTATGCAGGAAGGAGGGGTCACATTCTGAAAATGAGGGTTGTGGCTTGAAATGAGCCCTAAATTCATGCCCTCTTCCCAAAACCAGGGCTTTAACACAAAGCCATGCAAATAACCATCCTTGAGCAAGAGAAATCCAGCAGCTAAAGTAATCCTTGTTTTCCAGCTGGGAGCAGGCATGAAGGAGCAGGAGGTAGGGCTGAGAAACTCTTAGAGATTTTTTTTTCCCCCTTCTCTTTTGTAAAGATCTCTGAGAAGAATGGAAAATTGAAAAACTGGAAGACTTGTTCCTCTCACTGCCATGTGGATGTGGGATGACTCTGATGTCTCCTGACAGGGCTGATGCTCAATATCCACAGCCGAGTGTGGAGCCAGCAGGATGGGATGGATAAACAAGAAGGACTGCCCGAGCCAGAGGCCTGTGGCCAAATCCATTACTTTTTTGTCCCAGGGTGGATGCAGAAGGTCCTGTGCCAACCCTGGAGCAATCACAGAGGAGTTTGGCTTGGAAGGGACCTTAAAGCTCATCCCATTTTCCGCCCCTGCCAGGGACAGGGACACCTTCCACTGGACCAGGGTTCTCCAAGCCCAGTGCTGCCACACCTGGAGCCCCTCCAGCCCTGTACCTGCCCTTTTCCAGCCTCCTTCCCCAGCACTTTGCCCTGTTCCCGCTCTGCCAGGGCGGCTGTTGGGAAAAACCAGTGTGGGCTCCCTTGGGACTGCTGGCAGTCGTTCTGCAGGGCTGTTATCTGCGGATCTTGATTAATGAGAGCCCCCAGGGCAGGCAGGTTGTGAAAGAAGCCCCATGATTGTGGCCCTGGCTGCCTCCCTGACGTCAGTGTGACGCAGGGCACCCAGGGCAGCACGGGCCCCTGGGTGCAACCAAAAAGAAAATAAAGAATGAAGGGGTGGAGTGAGAGGCAATAAGAGATGAAAGGAGATTGTCTTATCAGCCAGAGCTGGCAGCTGGAGTGAATTTCCTCTCCCCAGTGCAGACTCTGCAGTGTGGGTGATGTTCCCTGCATCCAGCCCTCGCCGTGGGCTCTGCAGGAGAAGGGGGCACTGGGCAGGTGCTGTGCCAGCTGTGGGGCTCCCCTTGCTCAGATCTGATGGCATGTGGCTTTTAAATCCTGCAGGGGTGGTGCTATGCCCCGGACCTTTTATCCCAGCCTCCTGATGTGTCTGGTTGGGTTTTTACCCTCGGTGCTTGCAGCCGTTGCTGAATGCAGGTGACACTGGGGACAAGGCCTCTGAGCAACACTGCCAAGGTCTCCAAGCAGGATGGGTGGCAGCTGGATTTGGGATCAACTCCTGCATGAGGCAGCACAGACAGGGATTTACAGGCAGGCTGGATGCTCTTGGCAGGTTGGAGTTGGAGGCTACGCTGCAGTTCTTGAGGTGTCCCTCCTTCTCCCGTGCCACAGCCCTTTGCAGCCACAGTGACCACAGCAAGAAGGGAGGGCTGATGCTCTCCCATCTTCAGCAAAAAAAGTAACATCTTTGAGATCCTTCGGTGATGCTGGGCTCCTTTTGCTGCCCATTTATTTGAGCCTCTTTCCAGAATTAAAAAAAAAAATCTTGGAAAAAATTAAAAACTCACCAATTTTCGACTGTGTTGCTTTGCAGAAGAGAGGAGGGGAGGGCTGGGAGGGGGGGAGATGGGACGGAGCTATTTTAGTGCAAACCCATCTGCGTTGCTAATTCTCCATCCAGCCCCGATCATTACTGGATGTGCCAGGTGGCCTGGCCCAGAGAGCCCCTTCCGTGATCTTCCGGCTCCCCATTCCAGCACATCCCTGCTGGCGGTGGGGTGGCTCAGCAGGGCTGTGCCCTGGGGGAGCACACACACGTTGCCCTCCCCGCGTCGCGGGAAGAGCGGCACCGCCGGGCCCTCGGCACGTTCTGGAAAGTTCCACGCAATCTGTTTACTCTGGGACATATGCTGTGTGCATGCTGCCTGCAGTCTTGCTGCCTCTAATAACTTTGGGTGTAATTTTCTGCGCTTTGGCGCCTGGGGCGGGCGGTTATTGACAGCTGTGGGAAGGGGGGGTGCAGATGGCCCCCGGATGCAGCGGAACCGCTCCGGTGCCGCTGGGAAAGGCTCCACAGGAACCAGAGCAGAGACACGGCACTGGTGTTCCACTCTCAGGTGAGCTGTTCATGCTGTGATGTTCTGTGTGAGCCAGGTAGGGCTGCCTCCCACAGCAGCGGCTTCTCAGTGTACACATTAGAGCGTATTTACGATGTAAATTAATAAGTGCCATCTGCTTACCTCTGGTGTTGTGGGAACGTTGTCTTGTGGCTGGCTACAAACAAGACAACATTGAAGAGGTAACACCTGCTGGGACATATTTCTGCCGTTTATTTCCAAACATTGGGAGATTGTTTTGGATGGGAGGGATAGGTACCAGCTCCTCTCGCTGTGTATTAAGTGCTAATGAGTTGTGGGGCATTGCCAGGTGACATCCCCCAGGAGCTGGTGAGGATGGAGGAAGCTGCATCCAAGGGCAGAGGGGCCTCGGCAAGGACCCCGCACCTCTGCACCTTGTCCTCCTCTGACAAAGATTTAAGGAGATGTTTAGCTGGTGAAAAGTTGCTGCTTGTCAAATGCAGAGCTCACTGCAGGGATATATATTGATTCCAGGCAAAAGGGCCCTAGAGGTGGAAAAAAAAAAACCTAAAAAAAGGAAAGGTCTGTCAAAACATCCCACTTCAGCCTTTGGGGATGGGATGGTCTCAATTTTCATTTCAAAATCACAGCCCACTTTTGAAATGGAAATTATTCTAATGCTGAGGCAGAGATGAAATTCTTCCCTTTTAGCAAAAGAAAATGTTTTGTTTGACTTCAGATACATTTCCCCAGTTTTCCTGGAACAGAAATAAAACCTAATGAAACAGATAACAGAAAAAGAGCTGGGATCCTCAGTGACTGCCAGCTCTCATTTCCACTCAGATGTTCCTGAGCTGACATCCATCCTCCCCTCATCCCTCTTCATTTCCCTCATCCCCTTCTTTTCCTGCAGAACAGCAGCTCCCAGGCCTGGCTGTGCAGGATGGGGAGTCCCAATGCAGAGCAAGGATGCTGGTGGGGAAGGAGATGAGATCTCCTGCCCAAACCTCCAGGGTTGGAGGAACTCCTCTGGAGATGGAGTCAGGGATTTTTGAGCCTGGGATTTTCCAGATCCTAGTGAAAGGCCAGGTGGGAAAAGGAGGATCTGGGTGCAGAGGCGCAGGGGACTCACTGCTGGGGCTGCCAGAGCAAACCGGGGATGGGAAATGTCCGAAACTTTTGTGAAGGCAACCAAAGAGAGGAATGAGTGAATCTGGAGAGGCTTCTGCAGAGAGGTCGAGGCAGGAATGAGCGTCCTGTTCTCCACAGTAAGAGCTTTCCAAGTGACCCTGAAGAGGGGGTTTGGAGCGTGGAGCCGGCTCCAGGTGCATCCTTGGGGAGGACGGAGAAGCCTAAACAAGCAAGCCACAAGTGACCTCAGGAACATTTCTGCTGGGACACATTTTCTAACAAGTTATTTTTGAGGGATTTCTTACCAGCTTTGCTAAGCCAGCCTGGCAGCCCCCCTTGCTCAGCCCCAGACCTGCAGGGAGCAGCTTCAACAGGGTGCACCCCAGCAGGGATCATCTCTCCCTGGGTGCAGGATGGATCACAACCCAGCATTGGCTTGATAGCAGGACTTTCATACTTATTCTTCATTTCCAGAAGGATTTTTACAAGGAAAAGACATCGATGAAAAATTTTGCCCAGGACTTTCATACTTCTTCTGCATTTCCAAAAAGATTTTTACAAGGAAAAGACATCAATGGAAATTTTTTTCTGTGTGCCTGTAAGCACAGGGGCAATGGAGGGCTGGGCTGGGGATACCCTTCAGTGTGGGGCTCCTGTGTTCCTGGCACAGAGCAGAGGAGGCTGGACCCCTCTAAATGACCCTGCTGCTGTTCAGCTGCCTCTCTGCCCCTTGGCTGCTTTCCACCTCTCCCCAAAATCTGGGGTGCCACGGTCAAGCCCCAACGAGACATCCCGGGTGACTCAGGCTGTTGTCAGTGGCACAGGGCCCAGGGCAGAGCTGCCACCGTGGGTGTTTGCAGTGGGATGGGCAGGGACAGCAGCTCCGGGGGCAGTGCTGGCACACGGGATGCCCTGCAGGGATGCTGATGTGGGGGATGTGGGGGGCAGAGGGATGGTACCTGGCAGGGATGTCGGCACGGGGTGGGGTGCTGGAACAGTGGGGTTTGGGCAGCTGCCAGAAGAGCTCTGACCACAGCTGGGTTTCCTGGTAAAAATAACTCCACGGCATAAACTTTGGCAGCAGGGAGAGCAGAGAGCAGCTGGGGCTTCGCTCCCACATCAGCAAACATCTGCCCCGGCTGTGGCAGCATGGAGGGAATGAGGGAATGGCTCTGGCTGGCACTGCTAAAACCCAGGGGCACTGCTGGGGGGTACAATAACCACGGGGCCGAACTGATCCCAGAAGCAACAGCACCAACTGCATAAGCGGGGAAAGAGGGAAGAAGCGAGGAGCCTTTCCCGAGAGGAGCGGGGGGAGCCGGCCTGCTGTGCCCTGGGCAGTGATGCTGTTTGATTTTGCGGTATTTCCTTTGTTTACCGTGAGTCCCAGCAGGATGGGGCCGCGTCGCTCGGGGCCCGTTTGCTTTGCCAGGGCGTGCCGGGAGCTGCTTTCCCAGCCCCGCTCCCATCGAGGCGCTGCCAGCCCCGGCCTGGGACAGGAGGACCTGCCCCTGTCCTGCTGGCACTTCCACCTTCCCAGCAGGGCTTTTCCTGGGTGCTGCGGGCAGTGCTTCATCTCCCCGCGCTCTCCCAGCTGGAGGGTGCAGCCGGAGCGCTGCAGAGGATGCTCTGGGTGAGAAGGTGACCGCGGAGGTCAGCAGGGGCCGTGCCCACCCTGCCCAGCCAGGGACACACCCAGGGCACATCCCGGTGCCCACGGCTCATCCCGGTCCCCCTGGCACATCCCGGTGCCCACGGCACATCCCGGTGCCAGCCGCACACCTTGGGACGCGGTGGCAGCGCCGGCCGCTCTCGGTGCTCACCGGGCCGTGCCAGCTTTGGTTCCCTGGGCCTGGCAAGGCCGGTGTGGCAGCCCTGGCAGGAGAAGCCGGTAATTTTCCACGATCCCGGCGCGGGGAGGCCTGGAGCAGGCACGGCGAGCCTGGCCGGGCTCCACGGCAGGTTCACACCTCTCGCTTTCGCAAGACGCGCGCTGATAAAAGCCCGAAAGGCAAAGAAAGGGCATTGCTCTGATTCACCCGGCATGCTGCAAGCTGTCCCGCTTTGTTCCCTCTCCTCTCTCCTGCCTCCCTGCCCCATTCCGGGACAGGAGACGGGGGGAGTTCACCTTCCCAAGCTATTCCAGGCTCGGGTAGCCCGGCAATGCCACCCTGCTCCTCTCCCAGCGAGCCCAGGAGCTGCACATTGGCTGTGACACCTCCTAACTGCTCAAGATAGATCACTTAAGAAAGAGTCTTCCATATGGTCCACGGGATTTAATTTTCTTTTTTTTTTTTTTTAACGTGTTTTTTTTTTTTTTTCTCCCTTGCTTCTACAACTGTTACTGGGAGAGATATTTTTCCCCCTGTTTGACATAGATATAATCTTCTTCTGATACACAAATGCCAGATGGCATGGCAAAAAAAAAGATAATAAATGTGTCTGCAGCCTCGACAGTTAAGTCTGGGAACCTGGGAAATGGCTGTGGAGGAGCTGGGAGTGGCTGGATTATTTTGAGGGGGAGGAGGGGAAGGGGAGGTGGAGCATTTCATGGAAGGTGGTTTGAGGAAGCTGGGAATGCTCTGTGACCATCCCATGCCCAGTTCCTGCCGGGCATCCCGGTCTGGGATTTGAGCTGCTGCCAGTGATGAGCAAACCCAAGGAAACCTGGGTGGTGGAGGGAGGTTGTTCTTAGATTTCCCTCTGGGAGGACGCTCTGGCATGCGATGAGAAGCAGGGAAGGCAAATTCCATAATCCTGGTGGCCTGATGCAGGAGTGTGAGCACAGTGCTGCCTGCTGCAAGGTGCTGAGAAGGGTGACAGGGAAAGCCCTTCCTTTGGTCAGGAGCACATCACAGCCTGTAAATGTCACCTAATGCCAATCTGCACACGTGCTCTCCCTAATCATGGGGATGAGAAATGGCTCTTGTCCTGCCTTGTGCTCTGGGATAACCCTGGAAATGTGGCCTGTCACCACAGCAAGGCATTTCCTCCCCAGACCTGTGTTTAATAAACAAATACAAGAGCAGTCAGGTTGGAAAAGGGCAGATGTTTTTTTTTTCCCCTCTGCTCCAGCTGCTTGGATTTCTCCACACTGGGCTTTGCCTCTTCCCTACTGCCCATCTCACAGGGCTGCACGCAGGGATAATGCAGGACCTGGAATGGAGTCACCATTCCTTGGAGGGGTTCAAAAAAGGAGTGGATGTGGCACTTGGGGACGTGGTTTATTGGTGAACATGGTGGTGATCATTCATGGTGGGACTCAAGGCCTTTTCCAACATCAATGATTCCGTGATCCTGTGGAAGCACACCCACCACGAACCTGCAGCGTGCACCAACTGGGGACCTCTGAGCCAAAATACCCCCACTGGTGACCCCAAATCCATTGTGGAGGGTGGCTCCATGAGTGGTGGGATAGCCTGTGTGGCTCTGTGTCTATCCTCCACACGTCCATCCAGGAATTGTCCACAGCCTCTGTACAGATAACCAGCCACACCATCCCCAAGCCAGCTGGGGGCCTGCGCTTGAGGTTGTGCAACTGTTTTGTTTTTTTTTTTTTAAAGCTTTACCATAAAAATGCAAACTCTGTGGGAGGCCAAAGGGCAGGGGAACCTGCTCATGCACGAGGAAATAGAGCTGGAATTGCTTTTATGGAGCCTGGTCTGGAATAACTGCCCATGCTGGCATGTCTCCTTCAGAGCAAGGGCTTGGCCTATGTGTCTGTTGAAGATTGCAATGAGAGATGTTTTCCATTCCCATCTGTGTGGCAGATTACCTTTATGAAGTGGGCAGTTTGCCTTTGAGCGACCACACTCACACCTCCCTGGGGAGGGGACATTGCTGATAACAGACTATTGAATGTCACTGCATGGCTGATAAGAACTATAGCATCCCATTGGGAGATGCTCCGCCCAGAGGGAGGAGCCAAGCATTGCTGCCCAGATATAATCCAGAGGTTTTTGAGACACCAGCATGACTTTCTGCACGGGATTCCCCAGAGGAACAGCAGCTGCCTCTTCTTCCACGGGATCTTCAGAGGAAGAATACATCCTTCTCTACAGATCCCCCTTGCTCCAACAGAGCCACACCTGATACTTCAGGAGGGCTGCAGCCACATTTCCAATGGGACTGCCACCCACACCCTGACCCACAGGGTGTCAGGTTGGGTTCTGACTCTGCCAGTGTTGTTCTAGTGTACTGCATTGTGTATTTTATCCTTTTTTTTCTTTTCCTTAATAAAGAACTGTTATTTCCTGCTCCCATATTTTTGCCTGAGAGCCCCTTAATTTAAAATTTCTAGCAATTGGGAGGGGTGGGGAGGATTTACATTCTCCATTTCAGGGGAGGCTCCTGCCTTCCTTAGGAGACTCCTGTCTTTCCAAACCAAGACAGTGTCCCATGGGATGGCTGTGATGGGGACCCGTCCCTGCACCCCCATGCTGGATTTCAGTCTTGGAGGCTCTTGCCTGACAAATGTGAGGGGAAATGGAAACGGGAGTGAAGCACCAGAAGGACACTGCCTGCTTCCCTCCACATTCCTGGTGCCAGTGCTTTCCTGATCATTTTCCATTAAGCCCTGAGCAGCGCTCAAGCTTTATTTTTAACAGAAAAGGTGGGAGATGGCCACAAATAGCGTTTTTCAAGCCTCTGGGCACATAAGCCAGGGAGAAAATATTTTCTGGCTGACCCACAGCTGACAGTGCCTGGGCTTTTCCAGAGGCAGCTGCCAAGGATTGCCAAGGAGACCTCGGGCAGATGCGCTGCTGACTCAGGACACGTCGGAGCGTGGATGTTTTATGGGAGCTCTCACAGGGTTAAAGAACAGTGGACATGCAGTGAAAAATGAGTGGCTCTTCTATCAGCTAAGGAGCTGTTGAGACAGCAAAGCGATTATTAGATTTTCCCCCCCAAGGTTTATTGAGTTTGTGCGTGTCTCCGAGATGTTCCTGCTGCTCCTCGCCGGATCTCCGGACATGTCAGCTCTACCAGGGCACTTCCAATTATCCCCACACCCGCCAGATAAGGGGGTCTCAAACAGGACTTTTAATTTTGGGAGGAAAAAAAAAGCAAAAGGAGAAAAGAAGCAGCTCAGCCATCCTGTGTTTTAAATGGCCTTTGGATAGCAAAGTGCACAGGAGAGCAGGGGATGCTCCTTCACACCTCACTGTTCTATCCCTGGACATTTCCTCCTGCAGAAAACCAGGAATCAGGAATGCCTGGGACCCTTTCAGGGCTGGGTTTTTTCAGCAATTCTGACAATCTGGAGACTCTCCCTTCAAAATACACAGGCAGTGGCTCAACAAGTGGGCACCAGCAGTGGGGTTTTGGAGGGAATTTTGGAGGGAACTGGGATTTCTCCAGTGTGTGCCCTCCATGCTTCCCCAGGCTTGGAGGCTCTGCCACATGCAGAAGGGAGCACGGGGAGGTGTGTGCAGCTCTGCTCCACTGACCTGTGTCCAGGGTGACCTGGTGGGCTTCCAGGAGGAGCTCAGGAGTGCCCGAGGCTGGATATCACACGGCATCTCATTCCTCACAGGCAGGCGGGTTCGGTGCTTAACTTCCAGGGAGATCTCCCCAACTGGCCTGGAGTGCCTTTGCAGCCTCTCTGAGCAGTCTGGGGGGAAATGTGGCTTTTAACAGCGTGGAGCTTTGCTGCTGAGCAGCTGTGGATGCTGAGGGGCCAAGACAGATCCAGGTGACTTCAAACATCGTCACCCCATCTGGGACAGCCTGTCCTGCTCCCACAGCATCAGAGAGCAACACACCGAGGCATCCAAAGGGCTCCCAGCTGGCCTCGGGCTGTGAAAACACAAAGGATTGATTTTCCTTTGGTTTGCCCTCCTGGTGAATGGAAGCTGGGATGGACTCAGTGGATGCCATGGGGGTGGGAGGAGCTGGGAGCTGCTGGAGACAAATATCCAGCTGAGCAGGCATGACAAGAGTGAGAGGGTTTAAATTGCAGCAGGAGGGGTTTGGGGCAGACAGCAGGAAGGGTTTTTCCCTGGTAGGAAAAGTGAAGCGCCAGCTACAGCTTGGAGCACGCTGCTGAAACCAGCAGGCTCTGGAAGGGATGGAGAGGGAGGGGAGGAAGGAGATGGGGATGGACGAGGATGGACACAGGGATGGAGGAAAGTGTGGGGATGGAGATAGGGGTGGAGATGGGAAGAGAAAGGGGATGGAGATAGGGATGGATGGGGAAGTGGTTGAGGATGAAGAATGGGGATGGAGATGAGATAGGGGATGGAGATAAGGATGGAGATGGGAAGTGAATGGGAATGGGGATGAAGATGGAGTTGGGATGGGTGGGGAAGGGGATGAGGATGGAGATGGGAATAGAGATGGGGTTAGGGATGGAGATGGGGACAGATGGGGTTGGGGATGGGATGGGGATAGAGATGGAGGTGGAGATGGAGATGGAGATGGAGATGGAGATGGGGATGGAGATGGAGATGAAGATGGAGATGGGGTTAGGGATGGGGATGGAGATGGGGATGGAGATGAGTATGGGGATGGAGATGGAGATGAAGATGGGGATGGGGTTGGGGATGGGGATCGGGATGGAGATGGGGATGGAGATGAAGATGGGGATGGGGTTGGGGATGGGGATGGAGATGGGGATGGAGATGGGGATGGGGGGTTTGGGCTTGATACAGGGTTGGTGGTGGAGATGGGAACAGATGGAGAATGGGGATGTGTGGGCCTGGAGCTGGCACTGGGCTGGCCATGGGACACAGAAGGGTGGCTGTTGGCCCTGGGGGGAGCCCAGCTCTGCTCCAGCCCCACTGCTCTTCCCACAGGGACCAAGGCAGCCCCTTCCCTGTCTGGCCAGCCTGGGCCAGCCCCTCCCCGCGCACGGCTGAGTGCTCAGAGCCTGGAGCAAACAAGCCCTACAGAGATATTTGCTATTATTCCTGATTGCGTGGACTCCGGGGCGAGCGATTATCATATTTCCCTGTGATCAAAATGTTAGTGATTATCATAAAGGATGCTTTAGGCTTTGAGACAGATACAGACTCTTTCAACAGCATTTATTTCTGAAGAACCTTCATCTTTACTCTCTCTCATGACAGCTGGGTTTTGAGTCATGAGCTGGTTGCAATTACTTTGCCTCTGTAATTCCATCTTTCCCACACTCTTCCTGGCTTCAGAGCCGCTGGAGGACGGTCACCTGTGTGGAGCTGTGCATGAAAATTGAATCCCAGCTGCAGGCAAGGCTAGGAGGAAGTGAACGTGGAATATTTCAATTTAAAGTGTGTTTATTGTGCATTCTGTCACTGATTTGATGTAAAAAAAATTTGCATGCAAATGACAGCAGATTTGCATCTCTCCTTTCACTGACTGCAGATGTTGAAAAAAAATATATTTGAGGGTTTTGGTTTTTTGGTTTTTTTTTTTTTTTTTTTTAGTTTTTTTTAAGCTTTCAAAACATCTTAGAGGAGATTTTGGCGGCTGCTCTATTGAAGCATCTATGTAAATGTGCTGACCTCCCCTGAAAAGAGCAGGCTGGTGCCAGGGCATGTGCACAGAGACATTTGCTGCAGCACTCTGAGGGCTCTGCCTTTCCAAAGATTCCCAGCAGCATTTTGGAGAGACGTGGTGCTGACACCCTTGGACACGGAACCGGCGTCTCTCATAAAAAGGGAATTTTCGCATGGAAACACGTGGAAAGATTTTTGTGAGCGGTGGGAGGATTCTGGTTGGGTTTTAGAACAGTTATAATGGGCTGGAGAAAACTCTGAGCCAGGAACAAGGAACGAGGAAGCATCCAGAGAGACTGGGAGGCCTCTTCTTCCATCAGCTGGAGCGGGCACCAAGGTCAAGGCAGCCTTGGGCAGCTTTGACTGAAATTGTTCATTTTCCCCTTGAGCCAGGCAGGTGCTTGAGCACATCTTTGGCAGGACAGGGGTGGGATGGGATGGGATGGGATGGGATGGGATGCGATGGGATGCGATGGGATGCGATGCGATGGGATGCGATGGGATGCGATGGGATGGGATGGGATGGGATGGGATGGGATGGGATGGGATGGGATGGGATGGGATGGGATGCGATGGGATGGATGCGATGCGATGCGATGGGATGCGATGGGATGCGATGGGATGTGATGGGACCTGCCCCCAGCTCTGCAGAGCTCCCCTGCCCAGAGCAAATGTGCAGCCCCAGCAGGTGGACAGGGCACGATGTGGGTCCTGAAAATCATCCAAGCAGGAGGTGGTTCCATCTCATGATCTCCTGAGAGATGAGATGAGAATTCAGCCTCTTGCTTGACTTGATTTATTCCACTCCCTCCTCTGTGCTCCACGGCATCAAGGACTTGCTTTTTCCCCTTGTCAAGGTATTTTGTGGGCCACGAAAGCCAGAAAAATGACCTAAGGAAAGAGAAGCAAACAACACAAGCAGCAAACTCAAACGGGGATCAGGCAGCTAATGAACCAAGCTCTGCTGAGGTTGCTGCGTCTCCACAAAAAAATTGGCAAAAAAGTTGCTCTCCCAAAGCTGCCAGATTTAAATAAGATGCTATCTCTGCATAGGGATTTTTTCCTCTTTTTTAAACATTAGCTGTGCATCTGCCTTCAGCTGAGGGCTATAAATAGATTTACACCTCTGTGTGTGTGTGTACATGGTGTTTTATATAGGTGTGAGTGCCCGGTGAGTGCCTGCACGTGCGTGTGTGTATAAAATATGCACAGGGGCTGGATGGAGCCATCCATCTATCAAGTTATTGGCCTGTCTGGTGCTCATTCGGGAGAGGGTTTAAAAGGAATTGCCTAAATACATAATACATGCTGGCTTTTTTTTCCTTTTTAAGAGACGAGTCAAGTCAAATGCTGTGGTATAAATTTTTAATACCCCTATGACCTGATTTTTTTCCCCGTCTTGTGCGAGGAAGTTAACAATATGAAATGTCTTTCTGTTGTCTCTAATCATGGGCTGATTTGATAAGCTGTAATTATTATTCATGTTCGAGATCCGCAGCTAGGGAGATGCAGGAGGTGTGGGGACCATTGGGATGTTTAGGTTTATTATTATTTATTACTGCTATGAATAAAAGAATAATGATTTCAGAGATTCTGCCAAGTAGTTCAGGCTGCAAATTTAACTCCTTTAAAAACCGTTGCAATCCATTTGCATCGATGAGAGCCTCTTTAGCAGGTTTTTTTTGGTTCCTTACTCCACTGGAGGGGTTGGAAAGCCAGAAAAAAATGGAAGGAATTATTTCCGTAGGCCCTACCAAAATGGATTGTGTTGGATGTTTGACCTTGGGCATCCCACTGCTCACCTTGGCTGGAGCCCTTTTGAAATCCCAGCTCATGAATAGAGACCGAGTGCTGGGCACTGGTTTGCACAAAAGGGTGTGGGGATGGGTTCTCCTGCACATCCTCCACGTACAAAATGGGATTCAGCTTGGAGAAGGGAAAGGAAGAGCACTGTGCAGATAGCTTTGCTGCTTTCAGACCCAGAACCAGCATGGCACTGTCCATAGAGTAAAGCAAACGTGTCTGTGGGCTCCTGATTCATCTTTCCAGTGAGGTAAGGGCTTTAGGCCTTTGGCATCCGTGGGTGGATGGGAGAAAATTCATTGCTTGTTTGTCCCTATTTCCCTGCTGGAATCTGAATTGCCTTCAGCCATCACTCTTGCTGCTGTCTCTGTAAGTATAGTCTGCCCTTGAAGGAGAAGTGAACACATTTAAGTAACATCCCTTCAGAAGAAAAAAAAAAAAAAACAAATTAAAAAGTGGATGTAGGTTCCAGGAAAAGATGCTTTCATCAAGCTCACAGTTGTAGGAGCCTCAGCCATGTGATGGCCAGAAACACCAGATGGAAGAGTTCTGGAGGCCATGGATTGAAAAACACCCAGTCAGGAGCCTGGAACGTCAGGGGGTGAGGGGAGAAGGTCAGGAGCAGCTGCCCCCGGGTCCCTGAGCACAGCCCTGGCAGGGGCTGCTGTCCTTCGCAGAAACCCTGGGGGCCACGTCCTATCCAGAGGCTGGTGGGAATTTTGAAGGTGGGAATAAGGGGCTGGGAGGAGCAGTGAGGCTTTGGGGAGTGGTGGTGCAGGGGGTGAGGACAGTGGTTGCGTTTCAGTGCCATTTTCCCTGCTCTCTATTTCCATTCATTTGCCCATTTCACTGCCATTTTCAATGGTGGTGTTTCAGTGCCATTTTCCCTGCCCTCTGTTTCCATTCAAATTTCCATTTCGCTGCCATTTTCAGTGGTGGTGTTTCAGTGCCATTTTCCCTGTTTCCATTCAAATGCCCATTTCACTGCCATTTTCAGTGGTGGCGTTTCAGTGCCATTTTCCCTGCTCTCTGTTTCCATTCCAATGCCCATCTCACTGCCATTTTCAGTGTCATTTTCCCTGCTCTCTGTTTCCATTCATTTGCCCATTTCACTGCCATTTTCAATGGTGGTGTTTCAGTGCCATTTTCCCTGCTCCCTGTTTCTTGGAGTTGCATCTTCTTTGTAACATACTCAGAGGCAAGGAATGAATCTGAGAACATAAAACACACAGATCCCTTCCAAACCACCACACAGAGCCCCTGATGCTGCAGTTTTACATCTCCCTTGTCTTCAGCCTCTTTGCACAATGAGGGAGGACTGGAATTTGAGATTGTCCACACCAGCACCATGGATCTGTCCTTTCCAGTGCCAGACTTCACATCTGCCAGATCTCCAGGCCTCACACATTTTGCCATCCACCTTCTCCTCTGTAACCAGGGCAGAAGTTTGAAGACATGAGCCACAACATATGCCATTGTCTCTTCCCAGAGATGAACAAAGTATATTGTTGTGCTCCAAATGTGATGGGTTTTTTCCTCCGTTGAATGTTTTCTAGCCGCATAGACCAACCATCTGTTTCTCCTTCTCCCTTGCATCATTCAATTCTTTGCACATTATTCAAATTAATTATCAATTAAGAGCCAGAACGTCTGGATAATCAAATTACAGAATGGTAAGATGGTCAGAGTAACACAGCACCTTATTAAAAGCCTCCAGACAGTTAACAAGACAATAAATTCCTGATCTTTTGTTCTGGAGATGAACCTTCATCCCAGTAAATGAAAACAAAGTGACACGTATCTCTTCTTGGTCATTTATTTATGAATGCGGGAAGGACTAACCCCCTTCTCATTGCAGATTTCAGATCACAATCTCCTCCTCTCAGATGTCAAACTAACCCAGATAACAAAACAGCTCCAGTCTCAAGACATTCCCCAGGGAGATAAGAAACTTCTCTGTTATTTTTCTTTTCGTGCTAAAGGGAATCTGGTTTAAAAGGCATGAAATCAGCCGTCCTTTAGGTCTGTGGGTTCCCCCAGGGGAGGGGAGCAGTTCTGGGGGTGCAGGCAGAGCAGCAGTGTGGCTGCTGTGCCCTTGGGCAGCTGCAGGAGCAGTTGGGCCGTGGTTCCTTCCCCACCCTCCGTGGAGCGCCGCTCGCAGAGCTGAGGGATAATTTATGAGGCTTGGCAGCAGGGCTGGCACGCAGGGCGAGCCGGGGGAAGAGGAGGGTGGAGGAGAGCTGATTGTGCCCTGTGTGATACCTGAGAGACTCTGGCTCTGGCCATCTGTACAGCCTGATGTGCCTGAGCCTTTCCTGCAGGAATCCCTGCGGCCGCTGGGCCTCCTCTCGCCGCAAAGGGGGCGGCGCATCCTTAGCCAGGAAAGCAGAGATTACCTGGAATTTAGGCCTGGAAAGCACTGGGAGAATCTGGTTATGAGTGCCAGGGGATGAAGCCCTCCTACCCCACCCCTGGTGACCAGGCTGCCACCTCCAGGCATTGGCACCTTTCGTTTTCAGCTGTGGTTTCACTCGAGGGCAGGATTGCGGTGGTACCAAGAGCACAGATGCCCCATTAGCCCTGGAGGAACATCCTCAGGGGGCTGCAGCCTTTCTCCCTGAGGCTCTTCTTGAGCATCAAGGATTGGAAATTCTTGGCTCAGTGAAGATGGATTTCTGTATAGTATTTAGCCTTCCTGGGTCAAAACAAAACAAGGACAAAATAGCAGATGTAACCCCAGATCACATTATATACAGAAATGCCACATCTTGGTGCAAGGATGATCGCACTGTCCAACATGGTTCCATTGCAATTACTGCAAGGAGTCTCTCTCATTTGTGGGGACAGAATTTAGTTGGGCCCCTGGGGTTGCAGCAGCCCAGAGTTGTGCCATGAACACCAACGGGACAGTTCCTGCTGTGACAGCTCGTTTTCCTCAGCGCCATCCCCATCATCCCCTCTCCGTCCCCATCATCCTCTCTCCATCCCCATCGTCCTCTCTCCTCCCTCCTCCGTGGCCCCTGCAGAGCGTCGTCCCCACGTTGTCCTCGCGCGGTCACAAGCGGAGAGGTGGCACATTCCCATGCCAGACCAAACCCCACTGTCCAAGCTGCTGCACCCAGGGAGGGATGCAAATCACGGCGTCGCCGAAAACATATTCCGAGTGGCACGCGGGATCCGCGCCCGCTTTGCCCATTGTGTCAGGAAAACAGAAATGCTTGTCAAAATACCAGCTCGAGTCGGAGCTCGCGGCTTCTGCAGGAATAAAAGAACCATGTTGGCAAGCACAGGACTAGACAGGCAGATGTCCTCCTCTCCACCCACTAGAATTTTATTGGCAATTGAGTTAACAACCTCTTTGCATATGAAAGTAGCGGAGAGGCGCTGCCGCGGCCTCAGCCTCGCTGGCAGGAGACTTGGCTGCAAAACCAGTGAGACATTTGACAAGGAAGCAATATGTTAGCAACATCCCTCCATCCCTGTTATCGGGGCCAAATTGCCATGGCACTTGCAGCCATGTGGAGGCATTAGATGCAAAGTGTTAGACGCCCTGCCATTCTTCCCCCGTCATTTTCTCCTTTCTCTTCTCCCTTTTTTTCAGAGCAGCCTGGTCCTGACACTCCCCTTCGAGTGGCTCTGGAGCCAATCCTGCCTTGTGCTGCTGTATATCCTTGGAAAATAGGCTGCCAGGTGCTGAACACCCACATTTTGAAGGGATGGCTCATGGTAATAAATGATTCTGTGGGGGTTTTTTGTTTGGTTTCCCTTTGGTTTTTTTCTTCCCCCCCCCGCCCCTTTTTCTTTTCCCTCCCCTTTTTTAAAATGTGGAAGCAACTGCATTTCCAAGTTTTCCTTTAAGAGGTCGTGTTTCTGAGCTGATGAATGGGAGGAATATACAGGCTGGCAAATCTCCTCCCCATATTGAACACTTGGAATCTGTACCCCACAGCAGCTGTCCCCACTCTCTTTAAATGTACAGGCTCCCAGTCTATCCACAGTGAAAAAACCCTGAGTTTCATGAATTCCTGGTGAAAAGTGCCACCACAATTCCCCATTTTCCCTGCTCTATGCAGTGCCCAGTAGAGCACACAGGTACTTACGTATTTGCTGCTGTGTTTGTCTTGTGTTGTCATGAACGTTTCCAGCCTGGGATCCAGGAGCACAGGGCCAGACATGCACGGCTTGATCCTCCTTTCCTCTTCTCTACAAACTGCAGGCACTGCCTGGAATCCTCTGTCACCCTTCAGCAAGGGGACACTGAGTCGCTCACTGCGAGGTTTCACACCTGGAGGACCTGGCCTACAGTGTTGTGTCTGCTGTATGCATATGTTGATTGCTTAAAAGGCTTTTGGGAGCCAGACTGAAGCTCCAAAGTCACAATTGGTGGTTTTCAAAATGGCACCTTCCCACTATCCCAGTGTTTTGGAGGAGCTGTGTTAAGAGAAGATCACTGTCACTCCTCCAAGGGGCTTAAACAGTGAGCAACCAAATTCTGGGAATATCAAAAGGTCACTTGGAGCAAGTCTGGTCTAGGAAAAGCATCCCCCAGCTGTGGTGCCTCCTGTCATGACCTCAGTTGTCTGCCATGCTGCCTCTCCCAGCATGGAGCACATAAAACGCTGGAGCGCTGGGGAGTTTGTGGCTTCCCACGACCAGACAAACCTCACACAAGTTAGGGAACCCCATTTTCCACTTCCCAACCCTGCATCACAAGCCTGCACACCTCCTCAGGGCCTGCATTCAACCAGAGCCTCCCAGCATCTCTCCTGGCAAGGGAATGGCAGCTCTTGGAGGGCTCGGCATGGCTGCGCCCAGCCAGAAAAAAGCATTCTGCTCTTTGCTCTCCCCGAGCTCCTCTGCACTCCATTTCCTGCGCGACAATTTATTCCAAGTATCAAAAGCTCAAGCCCCTCCTGGTAATTCCTTCTGGCCAGGGAATGGGCATCTGCCCCCTCTGATTGTGGGTTGCTCCTCTTGTGCAATGCTCCATTGGGATGTGCACACCAAGGCCAGAAACGAGGATGAGCTTGTATTGTTCGCCTGAAAAAAACAGCAAACAGCATAAAAAGAGATAATGACCTGCCTTTCTCATGGACAGGGTGATGTGCCTTCTGTAGTAAGTGATTTGATGTAAGCAAAAGTTAACTGGAGCTTTCCAATGAGTGTTAATTGCTCGTTAGTCGTTGGGATGAGACATTTTTGGGTGGAAGGGGATGGAGATACTTGAGGGGGAAACGGCTTATTTGGAAGGGTGGGAAGATTAAAGGTGTGGAAAGAGAAGGCTGAATATGGTGTGACTGGGGCACCAAAAGGGATCATTCCACCCAAAATAAAGCACCTGATTATCAACAGGCATTGCGTGGATCCTTGCTGGACAACAGCTTTGCACAAACATCTGCTGCCTTCAAAAGGCTCTGAGGTGACACAGCAAAGTCCTGTGGCTTTTGGGGGATGGAAACTTGAAGCATCATCCCTTGGAAATCATCCCATCCTCATGTGTTCCCTTGGGCGAGCCTTTTCTCTCCTGCATTTGGGCTTTCACCTCTGCAAACCATCCCACAGCAGCTTTCAATGCCGAGCGCTCCCCTCTGGAAAAGCACATGCCAGGCTTCTTATTCTGTGCCAAATCAGCAGGAAACCTCCCGGGGAAGCAATTCCCTCCAGGACATTTGCAAAGGGGAATTCTGCCCTGCAGGAAGGGCTGGCAGGGCGAGCTCTATATGGACCAGAGCAGTGAGCCACGGTGGACAGGCCCATCCCAGCCCGGAGATCCAGCCCATCCCATCAGGCAGGGGGAGAAGGCATTTCTGGAATAATTCTCCTTTTGTGAAAAACGCCAGTCACTTCTTTTTAAAATTTTAAAAGTTTAATAGTAATAAAATGGTTATAAAAATAGCAATATAATTAGAATAATAAAAATTTTGGACAACTTGAATTAGGACAATACGAGACAATAGAAACAAAGAGTTATGGATGGTCCGGGTACCTTTTTCTGGGTAAAAGCCCAAAAAAGGACCCACGTTTACAGAGGATTAACCCTTAGAAGCATAAGGGTTATGCTTAGGTTGCATATTCATACACCTCATACATGGTGCATAAATTCCATTCAAACACAGGATTCTGTCTGGTCAGTGTCAGCTTCTTCCTCTGAGTCCTGATGGCATTGTCCTGCCTGAACAAGGTAGGAAGAAGTTCAAGAAGTTCATTTCTCCTGATAAAGGAGCAATAAATTCTCTTTCTCTGAAAGATTCAGGTGTCCTGTGGTTGCTATCTCGGTGCGAGTCCTTTCTTTAGAAAAGGAGTATCCTACATAGCATAGTTTCTTTATTTTAACATTATGTTATAACCTAAAACTATATTTACCACACCACTTAAGAGAATTAATACAGCATAACTTTCTAAAACATCACATACAATATTCATTTTAATATTTGTGAAAAGCCAATCATGAAATAGGGATTTTTCACACTTTTCAATGCACTTTCCCTCTCTGATGGAGCTCTGGGCCGAGCTCCATCCCCTTCCATGGGGATCCTGGAGGGAATGCGGGGAACGCACTCCCACCCGGAGCACACACCCAGCAGGCTCCAGAGGCTGCCCAGGAGCTGCCCCAGTGCTTCCCTCTCCTTCCTGACCAGCACTGGAGGCTCCATCTCCCTGTCCCAGCCAAGATTCAAGAGGAAGGATAGGCCAGGCCTGCACTGGTGTCTCCCATGTGCAGAGAATTCCCTGGGGGTTTGGGGCAAATCCCTGGGATCAGTAGGATTGGGGGGAGGAAGGGATTGAGAGCAGCCCTGCAGGAAGGGCCTGGGGTGCTGGACATGCCCTGGTCCCAGGGGCTGAGCTCTGAAAGCAGCCATGCCCTGGGCTGGGAGAGCTGGGGGTGCTCACCTGGAGAGGAGAAGGCTCCAGGGAGAGCTCAGAGTCCCTAAAGGGGCTCCAGGAGAGCTGGAGAGGGACTGGGGACAAGGGATGGAGGGACAGGACACAGATAGTGGTTTTTAAGTGGTAGAGGGCAGGGATGGATGGGATATTGGGAATGAGGAATTGTTCCCTGGGAGGGTGGGCAGGCCCTGGCACAGGGTGCCCAGAGCAGCTGTGGCTGCCCCTGGATCCCTGGCAGTGCCCAAGGCCAGGCTGGACACTGGGCTTGGGGCAACCTGGGACAGTGGAAGGTGTCCCTGCCCATGGCAGGGGTGGCCCTGGATGGGCTTTGAGGTCCCTTCCACCCCAAACCATTCTGTGTTTCTGAGGTTCAGCCTCCATCCATGCCTTTGGTCCCCAAACTGTTTTAAGGCTGAAGCCAACTCTGGCTTGTGGAGTCAGCTTTGCGTGTCCTGGATGCTGCAGGGGTGAGAAAGGAGAGAGCTCCTCCTCAGATTGTGCCATCCCAGCTCTGGGGCAGCAGCTGCAGGGACAGGCAATAGATCCTCTCTGCTCAGATAAAACATTGAATGCATTTTTCATCAGAGGAGCACGTGTGCCCTGCAGTGGGGACTGCAGGCTCCTGGGGAGGGGCTGCCCTGCTCCCCCAGCCCTGGGATCCCCCTGCAGAAGCAGAGGCACCCCAGAGCATCCCCAGGCTGCAGATCTGCCCCTGCCACCCATCCCTGGGGCAGACCTGCTGCTTTGATCTCCCCCTGACCTCTGCTGTTCCAGCTGGGAAAGCTGATCCTATTGATCGGACGTGGGTTATGATTTTCTGTAGATTGTCCCCAAAAGCTGCTAATTGTGCACACACTGGGAGCTGAGATGTTCCTATCTATTTATAGCACCCCAGAGCAGCAGTCAGAAGGCTTTGATGGCGTGAGGGGTTATCTGCACACCCAGCCACGGAGCTGACACTTCAGTATTTTCTTTTAAGTGATGGCAAGAGGTGTTTCAAAGCAGACACGTTCTGCTTGCTTTGAAAGGCCTCTGAAATTTCCCACCTCCTTTCAAAAGGCAAGGCCTCATTTGCTGCTGACCTTCTGGAATTCCTCGCTGTGTGTTTGGGGGGGTGGGTGCTGAAGGATAATTTGGGGTCAGACCTGCTCACGGCTGGGGTTGGGGACACCACGTATTCTGTCCCTCTCCTCATCATGGGCACGCAGGAGAGGGTGTCAGGGCTGAAAGGGGAGGTCTGGCAGCTGCTGTGTGACCAATCCCACCCTCCTGCTTCCCCAGGCCCGGCTTTGGGACATCTGTGCCTGCAGCAGGGGCTGAAGCAGTTGGGGATCAGTGGAGAGAGCCCTGAGCAGGATGCTGGTGCATCCTTTGGTGGCCTCACCATCTCTGCTGGCTCCCAGCAGTGTGCCTGGAATGCAGGTGCTAAACCAACCGGCTGATGCTGCATCTTCTGCTAGAAAAGCCATTTGTGCCCCTGCCTTTGTTCCTTGCCTGTCCTGTGTGGGGTCCTGTGTCTCCTTGCCTTTGCTGGGAGAGGAAGTCTGTGATTTTAGCTGCTTGGAAAAATAAAAATCAGTGTTTGTTGGAGCTACTGCTGCAGGACTCTGCACCTGGCTGCCTGTGAGCTCTTTGCTCCTTTTCCTGCCTCTGCTGCAGGTGGAATTAAAAAGCAGCATTGTGACAGTGTTCACAGGGGTTCTTGGATGAGGGAAGAGACGAGGATCTGACTCCATGTTTCAGAAGGCTTGATTTATTATTTTATGATATATATTACATTAAAACTATACTATCAGAATAGAAGAAAAAGTTTCATCAGAAGGCTAAGAATACCAAGGAAGGAATGATAACAAAGCTTCTGTCTCAGAGAGTCTGAGCCAGCTGACTGTGATTGGCCATTAATTACAAACAACCACATGAGACCAATCACAGACCCACCTGTTGCATTCCACAGCAGCAGATAACCATTGTTTACATTTTGTTCCTGAGGCCTCTCAGCTTCTCAGGAGGAAAAACCCTAAGGAAAGGATTTTTCCTAAAAGATGTCTGCGACGGAGCACCATCACTTGACTGATGCAGAGTAGCCCTGTGCAGTGTCAGTGGAAGTTGCTCCAGCAGCACCAACCCCTCGTGCTGAGCCCCCTGGTTCCAGCCTTGCAAGGGCTGTGCAGGATCAGCTCCTGCCTCATCACAGATGCAGCCCACTGACTCCTTCAGTCAAAAGAGAGATTTTTTTTTTCCCCGTGCATTGTATTGAGTGCTTGCTCGCAACAGCCTGGAGCAGTCATTCAGAATATTTTAAGAGTGTCTTTCATGCTATCTAAAATACCTGGCAGTGCACAAAGGCCCAAAGTGGGAGTAATTGACTGCAGGATTATTCTCTGCTGCCTGAAATAAAAGTGCAGTGTCTGCGAGTGTGACACGGAGCCAGAGCCACGCTGAGAAGCTCGTGGAGCCTTTTGGTGCAATTAGACCCAATTATCCTGGTGCCACCAGGTGCTCCTTGCAGAAATCCCACCTTGGCTGGGACAGCAGGGGCTGGCAGGGGCTTGGAGGCTGGGAGATTGGGATATTCATAGCAACATGGCATTTGTCCTGGGGCAGGGGCTCTGGGAGATGGATCTTTGTTGCAGACATCTTTTCATTAAAAATCCTTTCCTTAAGATTTTTTCCTCCTGAGAAGCTGAGAGGCTTCAGGAAGGAAATGTAAACAATGGTTATCTGCTGCTGTGGAATGCAACAGGTGCATCTGTGATGGCCCATCTTGTATGTTTATATTAATGGCCAATCCCAGCCCAGTTAGCTTGGACTCTCTGTCCGAGAAACAAACCTTTGTTATTCATTCCTTTCTATTCTTAGCTTAGCTAGCCTTCTGAGATGAAACTTTTCCTTCTATTCTTTTCAGTATAGTTTTAATGTAATATATATCATAAAATAATAAATCAAGCCTTCTGAACATGGAGCCAGATTTCCGTCTCTTCCCTCATCCTGAGACCCCTGTGAACACCATCACAGATCTTCACAGGGAAAACCTGCTGGGAGGATCTTGGAGGAGCTCCCATGGACTTCGGAGGCTGCTCTGCCTGTGCCACTCCAGTGGCTGCTGCATTTCACACCCAACATCCTTTGGGACAGTCACCTGGGATCTTCCTGAGCCCTGGAATGTGGATCCCAGAGCCCTGGTGCTATGTCAGGCCATGCCTGTGTCTTGAGGGTGCTCAGCCCAGCTTCTCAAACAGCCAGGAGTTGTTTTACAGGAGTTTTTCCTCTCCCAGCCAGATGTGTGTCTCCATCCCTCAGCCATCTCTGAGGATCCTGTGAAACCAGCCCAGGCTCATAAAGGATTACAAAACCCTGCTGAAAGCCAGAGCTCCTTGTAAAATGGGGAAAGGTGTGGGAAAAGGGGTGGGTTTTGGGGTTAGAGAAGGTTTTGGGGTCACAGATTTGGGGTTAGAGATGGTTTTGGGGTGAGGGATTTTGGGTTTGAGATGGTTTCAGGATGGAGGTTTTGGGGTTAGAGATGGTTTTGAGGTTGAGGATTTGGGGGTCAAGATGGGTTTGGGGTGACGGATTTGGGGTTAGAGATGGTTTTAGGGTTGGGGATTTGGGGTTAGAGAAGGTTTTGGGGTCAAGGATTTGGGGTTAGGGATGGGTTTGGGGTCATAGATTTGGGGTTAAAGATGGCTTTTGGGTTGGGTGTTTGGGGTTAGAGAAGGTTTTGGGGTCACAGATTTGGGGTTAATGATGGCTTTTAGGGTAAGGGATTTGGGGTTAGAGATGGTTGGGTCACTGATTTGGGGGATTTGGTGGGTTTGGTGTCATGGATTTGGGGTTCGAAATGGTTTTGGGACGGGGGTTTTGGGGTTAGAGATGGTTTTGGGGTTGAGGATTTGGGGTAAAACAAGGTTTTGGGGTCATGGATTTGGGGTTCAAGATGGTTTTGGGGTTCTGGATTTGGGGTTGGAGACCCTTTTGAGATTTGGGATTTGGGGTGTTTGGGGCATTTGGGGACACCAGCGGTGCCACCACTGCGGGCACCACCCGGCTCGGGGTCACCGGCGGGGCCGCAGAGCTCGAGCTGGATCTGGCCGAGCTCTGGTGAGAAAACGAAAGGAGGAGTGTCTGGAGGGGAGAAACCAACACCGCCCCATCAGCAGAGGTGCCTCCCTGACCAGGAGTCATGGACTGGGCTGGGTTGGAAGGGACAAAAAATCTCATCTTGTCCCACCCCCTGTCCCACACCTTCCACTGGGCCAGGCTGCTCCAAGCCCGGCCCAGCCTGGCCTTGTTACAGCAAAATGTGTCTTTGAACAGCAAAGGGTCGGAGCTGGGGCTGGTGCAGCTGGACATGCATGGGCTCTGCCGTTCCACAGCCTCCCAGCTGTGGTTTTTGGGCTCTGCCAGGTAAATTGGCACATCCAAGGCTCCCCAGGACAATATCCACCAGCACTCATGCAATCAGGACAAGGAAAGAGTTGGATGTGGGTAAAGAGTGGGGACAATGTCGGGTGAGGGAAGACTCCTGACTCTCAATGTGAGATCAGCAAGCTCCAGTTTATTGATAGAGCATCAGACACTTATACAGCAAGTAATTAGCTCATGAATATTCTGTAATTTACACCGTCTATTGGCCACACCACAACATCAGCTCTTTCCCATTCCTTAGGGGTTACATCTCTCTTTTCCCATGCCTCTATCACCATTTGTTATCATACTACAGCTAGGCCCAAGGACACGCTATCTTGCAGGTGCAGGACTTGGAATTAGCCACGGCCTTGCACTTTTCCAATTCTTAGCTACTCTCCTAACAGGGCAATATGGAAGCAGGCATGGAAACCATCCATGGAGATGTTTCCAAAGACAACAATCTCCACAAGGCACTCTGGAGTTAAAAGCGCATCTGTCAGGTAGCACACCCTTCACCCAAGTTCCTTCTCTTCTTTTCAGGATTATGCTTTTATTACGTGACTTGAGGGGAAGAAAAATGTGTAAATAAGCCAGATGTGACTGCTGTGGCTGGGAAGGAGCCAATACTTGACCCTGTCACTTCATCAAAATGCTTTCACTGATTTTCATTCTGTTCTGGAGGTAGGCACTGATTGGTGCTGCTGACAGATGTGCACAGAGGCTTTCAGCTTTCCTCAGAGCTCCGAGCTCTCCTGGAAGCAGCCCATGAATTATTGAGGCAGCAGATTACCTTGACTGGAATGGATGTGGCTCTTTCCTCCATGCTGGAGTTGGGGCTCACTCTGAGGGCTGGGTGGGGGGTTGGAAACCCAAAATGGGAAAGGCTCTCCTTGCTTTTACGGGAAGTTGGCAGCAGCTTTCAGGAGCTTTGGCTCCAGAGTGGATCAGGAGTCTTCATTCTGTGTGTTTCCATTTTTGGGTTTTAAAATATTCCTCCTTGGTGCTGCTTTTACTTATTTATTTATTTTTCCTTTCTTTAAGGTTCTGGAGTGCCTGTTGATGTATTCCTCCTGGCCGTGGCTTTGGGGTTCCTGGCGCAGCACAGCCCCGAGCATTGCCCTTCCTTGCTCTCCCTGAGTCACAAACCCCTGATCAGAGCAGGGTTCTGGCCTCCCTGATGGACCCTGGAATGAAAGGATGGAACAGCAGCAAACCCTGCCAGGACAGAGTCCAGAATGCATCTCAGAGCCCCCCAGGGCAGCAAAGCCCATCCTGGTGGGACAGGCAAGGCTCAGCCTGTGCAGGACAGGGATGGCTCAGACCCGGCTGCCCCCTTGCCCCTGGCCAGGGCTGGGGGACATCCACTGCCCCCATCAGCTGGAAATCAGAGCCTGGCAGCCCCCAGGCTGCTGTGTGCTCCTCTGGGAGCTCTGGAGCTCCCTGCTCACCTTCCAAACCCCAAATCCATCACCGGGACAAACATCCGACTGCATTAGGGCAAAGCTGTCCCTTGGGCCTCGTAGGTGGTGATAGGAACATCTCAGCTCCCAGTTTATGTTCTCATAAATCTTGAGGAAGGTGATTTTCCTGGTGTGTTTTTTTTTTTTTCTCTCTGGTTCCCCTGCTTTAATTACCAGCCGCAGGCGCTGCGCTAATGAGCAGGGCACACTCTCCTTTCCATGGAGCTGCCAGCAGAGCCCAGGCTCAGGGAGCTGCTGGAATTCCTGAAATTCCACTGCAGAGCCTCCCCAGCAGCCTGGTTCTGAGCTTCACTGATTTTCATTCTGTTCTGGAGGTAGGCACTGATTGGTGCTGCTGACAGATGTGCACAGAGGCTTTCAGCTTTCCTCAGAGCTCCGAGCTCTCCTGGAAGCAGCCCATGAATTATTGAGGCAGCAGATTACCTTGACTGGAATGGATGTGGCTCTTTCCTCCATGCTGGAGTTGGGGCTCACTCTGAGGGCTGGGTGGGGGGTTGGAAACCCAAAATGGGAAAGGCTCTCCTTGCTTTTACGGGAAGTTGGCAGCAGCTTTCAGGAGCTTTGGCTCCAGAGTGGATCAGGAGTCTTCATTCTGTGTGTTTCCATTTTTGGGTTTTAAAATATTCCTCCTTGGTGCTGCTTTTACTTATTTATTTATTTTTCCTTTCTTTAAGGTTCTGGAGTGCCTGTTGATGGATTCCTCCTGGCCGTGGCTTTGGGGTTCCTGGGGCAGCACAGCCCCGAGCATTGCCCTTCCTTGCTCTCCCTGAGTCACAAACCCCTGATCAGAGCAGGGTTCTGGCCTCCCTGATGGACCCCTGGAATGAAAGGATGGAACAGCAGCAAACCCTGCTAGGACAGAGTCCAGAATGCATCTCAGAGCCCCCCAGGGCAGCAAAGCCCATCCTGGTGGGACAGGCAAGGCTCAGCCTGTGCAGGACAAGGATGGCTCAGACCCGGCTGCCCCCTTGCCCCTGGCCAGGGCTGGGGGACATCCATGCCCCCATCAGCTGGAAATCAGAGCCTGGCAGCCCCCAGGCTGCTGTGTGCTCCTCTGGGAGCTCTGGAGCTCCCTGCTCACCTTCCAAACCCCAAATCCATCACCGGGACAAACATCCGACTGCATTAGGGCAAAGCTGTCCCTTGGGCCTCGTAGGTGGTGATAGGAACATCTCAGCTCCCAGTTTATGTTCTCATAAATCTTGAGGAAGGTGATTTTCCTGGTGTGTTTTTTTTTTTAATCTTCTCTCTGGTTCCCTGCTTTAATTACCAGCCGCAGGCGCCGCGCTAATGAGCAGGGCACACTCTCCTTTCCATGGAGCTGCCAGCAGAGCCCAGGCTCAGGGAGCTGCTGGAATTCCTGAAATTCCACTGCAGAGCTTCCCCAGCAGCCTGGTTCTGAGCTGCAGGGAGAGCTGGGCACACCTGGGTGCTGAGGATTTGTGGAAACCCAAATATTTCACACAGGGAATATTTCTCTGTCTGCTCTGGGGTGCCCTGACCCCCAGGGCAGCACTGACTTTGACCCTCATTCGTGGAGAAAGTTTCCTAGACTCCAGAATAGACTGGAGTCCACAAAAGTGTGAAACAGATTGTAGAGAGTAGTGTAGGTGTGTGACTTGGTGAGAAATTGAGGTTTTGGGATTTTTGTGGATGGCAGCAAGATGGAGGGCACAGGGTGTCATCCTGGGTTTCTTCTTCATGCTTCTTCTTCATGGGTTTGGGTGGCATTTTGTAATTGGGTGGAAAAATCCCCATTTCAGCTCTTTGGGATCAGTTATTGGGTTAAAAGGTAAAATAATCCAGGTGTCAGTTCTTCATTGGATGGTTTACCTTAAAAGACCTTGTACCAAGAGATTGTTGGCCATTTTGTGCCTTCTGATGAAAAGGTGCAGAACTCACAGTAGTGAGGCTGTTTTACCGATAAGAAATAAGAAACACTTGAGTCCAAACATGAAATACTGTCTCAAGTGCCTTCAATCCAGCCTCAGAGAAACCCACAACTGGAACCCCCACATGAATTCAGCCTCTTTCGGGGCTGTTCCCTTCCTGCCCATTCACGGAGGATGCTGGGGATGTGCAGGGCCAGCAGCTGGGCTGGATGCTCCCTGTGGGGCCCTTGCAGCCCAGGATATTCTGTGATCCTGTGGTTTTACGTCCCCTGCTGCAGGTGCCTCCTGGGATCTCATCCCCTGGATGCTCCCAGGGATGCAGCTGCTTCCCAAAGCCTGCTTAGGGAGCACCGATAGGCTGAGAAGCACTCTGGGCTGCTTTGCTCTCCATTTAGAGAGGGGGATGTTTGATTGCAAACCCATTTAGGATTTGTTTTCATGGTTTCAGGCTCTTCCTTGGCATTAAAGTGCTCCAAGACTGCAGCCAACCACTAAAATGCAAAAACCACCCATTAGAAAATATACATTAAATGGAGCAAAACAACAAAAAAAAAACCTAAACCCACGACTTGGATAAATTAAGTGAAACACACCATAAAACAATAGGAACTATTATAAATCACACCTAACCAACAAAATCAACATACCAATATCTGGTTTGCCAGCACATACTTCTCTGATAAAAATAAACTGTTCTTGGAATGAACCCCTGCTTTGATTTATATCTCCCAGTCCAAGTACACACAAGAAGGATGTAAAATCTGCTAATATAAATACCACTGGTCTCAGGCTTTTATCAGATGCCTTCTACCAGGAAAAAAAAAAAAAGCCTCTTTTCTTTTCCTGCTCAGGCAATTAGTGTGTTCCTTTGAGCCAAGCTCCCGTGTGTTTCCTCCTTTTTCAAAGCCATAATCCTGGGTGTGGGCCCCACTGAAAATTACCCCAGCTCTCTGTGCCAGGGAACATCTCTGAGCCCAGCCAGGCTTACAGAGAGGGTGGCAATGAAACACAGCCACAGCCAGGGGTGCAGAGCAGCTCCAGAGGCCCCAGAGTGGGATTGGACCCCCCCTTGAACAGGCTGAGCCCCCAGGGCCATGCCCAGTGAGTGCCAGGTGGGATTTTGTGGGGAGATGCTTGGGAGGCACCTGCTCTCTCCGTAGCCGTGGTGGGACTGTGCTGCTCATCATGGAATGGTTTGGGCTGGAAGTGACATCAAAGCCCATCCCATCCCACCCCCCTGCCATGGCAGGGACACCTGCCACTGTCCCAGGCTGCTCCCAGCCCCATCCATCCTCCCCTTGGGCACTGCCAGGGATCCAGGGGCAGCCACAGCTGCTCTGGGCACCCTGTGCCAGGGCCTGCCCACCCTGCCATGGAAGGATTCCTTCCCAATATCCAACCTGTCACAGACATCTTT